>JACCIY010001332.1:0-59275 GCA_025506505.1 Flaveria sonorensis
TTTCCTTCTTTCTTTCAAGTTAAACTCTAAGTTAATTCTTGCGCATACCAGGTGAGTTCTTGCCCCACTCTTTTTACATAAATCTCTTTTGGGGGAGATGGCATACTGTTTACAAACGCTTTTATTTATGAGTGTATAATATTGATATAGTGTTGTTTACCATGGAAAGTCCTCACACTTTCGGATTGTTAATATTGACTAGCGGGGAAATTTTGGGTAGTACTACTGGGTCTGACGAGCCCCACCTGTGCGACTCGAGGTCAAACGGGTGCAATTTTGTCCTATCACATATTCGTCACGACCTGGTAAGTCGTGACGGGAGGCAACAAACGTATCACAGTCAGCTTCAATCGCGAGATCACTATGATTAATATTTTTATGTTAATAGACTAGCTATCTATTGCAATACACTACTTATGCTCTAAAACTATTGATTGGTTTATATTTTAACGCAAACTCTTGAACTCACCAACCATGTGTTGACTTGTTTAGTATGCTATTCTCAGGTTAAGGTTGCCAGTTGCCTAGGAGCACGCACGTCAGCATTGTTGAGTTGTCTACATTTGCATTGTTTACAAATTGGGATTATTTTCATTTTATACATTTGTGTTTGGGGCGCGTTTGTTTTGCGCATTCTCGTTACATATTACTTGTTTTGGGTTTTCCAGTTTTAAAAACGCTTCCGCAGTATTTTAAACGTTAACTCTGGTTTTGTTATTTATCATATAGAGTCGTTCTTGGTAACTAATGACTGAGATCCTGGTATGTCACGCGCCTCGCGTCGCGTAAAACCCCGCTGCTCGCGGATTTTGAGGGTGTGACAGATTGGTATCAGAGCCATTGGTTATAGGGAACTAGGTTGCATACACACACTAGACTATAACCGCACAGTTGTTAGTTACTTATCGTTTACTCTCCTTACTGTATACTCATTGGCATACGCAACAACACTACTTCGCAGCATGGCATCGTCGTCCAGGAATTTAGGCAAGAGACCTGCACGATCTGAATCACCTCCTACATCTCCCGTACCTGATAGGGGATCTAACTGGCCACGACATCCTTATCCTCGCGGCGAGATAGACTGGGATCAGCCTTTCGTACCTCCTGAGCTCGATCCTCCGCGTAACTGGGATTTCTACCCCACTTACATTACCGTATGGCTTATAGAGAACGCGTACCAGTAGCACCTACACGACCTAGGACTAGGTCATCAACCGCCTCTACTTTGCCTACACTTCCTACCTTGAGCATCCCTCTGGAGCAGGCATTTGCAGCCCTGGTAGCCACACTGGACACAGAGCGACAGCGGATTAGAGGACTCACTGACGAGAACTCTGCGATACGATCTGAGATGCGTCAGCTGCGTTACCAGGTAGATACGCTTCAGGAGCGACTTTCGATGGCCATTGGTGGACATCATACTCTGGCAGGTAACGTGGTAGCACTTAGTGAGCGCATGGATGCACAGGATCACCATAACATGGAGATTGATAATAGGTTCGTGGTTAGAGGCACAGCTAGCAGCACTTCAGATTGCTGAAGCTCCTGCACCTTTGGTGGACCCTGATGAGGAAGACCCAGAAGAAGAACCCGAGGAAGCCCCCGAAGAAGAACCAGTAGAGATGGATGAGGACAGTGATGGATCTGATATACTGGACTGATCCTACCTTTTAATGACTTAGACTATGTAGTGTTTCTTTTCTTTGAAACCTATGTGGGAAGGGTTGTTTCCCACCCAACTGACAAACTTAAATTTTGACATTGATGGAATATTTTGTGACTCAATTACAATTTATTTATCTTTGATTATTATTTCTGTTATAAACGTTGTGGTTGTGGTAAATTCGTTATTTCTTATTGTTTACTGTACTTGATGAGATTAATGTGTTGGATGTTACTCATTATTGTAATTGTGAATTTTAAAGTGAAATATGGGCACGTGGAAGAGGACGTGGGCGTGGTCGTGACGTGGCGCCGGAGGCCGTGGAGCCGGAGCCATAAACATGACGCCTGCGGAATTGGCGGCATTGATTAATGAACACGTTCAGGCGGCAGTGGCTGCTGCCCAACCTGGACAACCAGCAGGTAAATGATAGCAAGAGGTTAAACTGATTATCCTAGTTATTTGTCTAGGATATCTGACTAATGTTGGGATTGTCAAAACAGGACCACCACCATGTACCTACAAGTCCTTCATGGACTGTAAACCCCATACCTACAGCGGGACGGAAGGGCTGTAGGGCTTGTAAGGTGGTTTGAGAAGACAGAGTCTGTCTTCGCGAAATGCAACTGCCCGCCTGCTGATCAGGTGAAGTATGCCACGGGACGTTGGAAGGCGCAGCACTCTCTTGGTGGAATGCCCAGGTACAAATGTTGGGTCAAGCCATGGCCAATGAACTACCTTGGGATGAATTCAAGAAATCATGACTGAAGAATATTGCCCCCGAATGAAGTGCAGAAACTGGAGATTGAGTTCTGGCAACTCAAAATGCAAGGCTCAGAAATTGAAGCCTACACGACTCGTACTCATGAGTTAGCCACTTTATGCCCAGGGATGGTGAATGAAATGCACAAGAGGGTGGAGCATTATATACGGGGATTGGTGCCTGAAATTCAAAGTATGGTAACTGCTTCTAACCCCACTACCATACAACAAGCAATCCGAACAGCCCACAGGCTGACTGATCAGGCAGTTGAGCAAGGACGATTACCTAAACGGGGTGCGGTGGCAAGCGTGCCCGACCAGAAACGCAAGTGGGATGGTTCAAGCAACAAGGGATCGTCATCCAGTAGCCAATCTCAACCTCAACAACAGCAGCAAAATCAGCAACAGCAACGGAAGTTTGATAACAACCGAAGCTTCAACCAGGCGCACTCATCAATCAAGGACCCGGCGGGTATGGTGGAAGACTGCCGAAGTGCAACCGGTGTAACTACCACCATGTGGGTCGATGTGATAACTTCAAGTGTCAACGTTGTGGGAAGATTGGTCACGCAGCCAAAGACTGTCGGGGTGAACTGATGAGAAGCCTCAACAATCACAAGAAACTCCGAAAGGTTGTTTTGAGTGCGGAAAAGAAGGCCATTACAAACGCAACTGTCCCCAGCTTAAGAGGAATGGTAATGGTAACAACAACAATGGGAACAACAACAATAATAACAATGGCAACAATAACAACAATGGTAATGGCAACAACAATGGAGGCAATAACAACAATGGAGCCAAAGGAAGAGCCTTCGTCATTGGCTCAGGTGAGGCTCTAAACGATCCTACAACAGTAACTGGTAAATTTTCGGTTAATGGTTGTTTTGCTACTGTATTATTCGATACCGGAGCCGATAGAAGTTTCGTGTCCACTAGGTTCTGTAGTCTTTTAAGTGATATGCTCAGCCTTAGAATCTAAATACACCGTGGAGTTAGCTGACGGCACACAGATTCACGTAACGCATATTCTTAGAGACTGCAAGATAGAGCTTGCTGGTCATACATTCACCATAGATCTCATGCCTGTTACGTTAGGAAGTTTGATGTGGTAGTAGGCATGGATTGGCTTTCCGATAACAAGCGGAAGTCATATGCCACGAGAAAATCATAAGGATTCCCATTGGTGAAGAAGTCCTTACGGTCAGAGGTGATAGGAGTGGTGCGGTGATAGGCATCATCTCATTCATGAAGGCAGAAGTTGTTACGAAAGGGTCGACTGGCCATATTGGCACTAGTCACGGATAAACAGACTGAGGAAAAGAAGATAGAGGATATTCCCGTAGTTCGTGAGTTTTCTGAGGTGTTTCCGGAAGACCTGCCTGGATTACCGCCTCATCGTCAAGTTGAATTCCAGATTGAGTTGACTCCAGGAGCCGCTCCAATTGCGAGAGCACCGTACCGGTTAGCTCCGAACGAACTGCAGGAATTATCCGCTCAACTACAAGAGTTGTTGGATAAAGGTTCATCCGACCGAGTTCGTCGCCCTGGGGAGCGCCAGTTCTATTTGTGAAGAAGAAGGATGGTACATTTCGAATGTGCATTGACTATAGGGAACTGAACAAGGTTACTATCAAGAATAGATATCCCTTACCTCGTATCGATGATTTGTTTGATCAACTGCAAGGATCAAGCTATTACTCTAAGATTGATCTGAGGTCTGGGTATCATCAGCTGAGAGTTCGAGAAGAGGACATCTCGAAGACTGCTTTCCGTACACGATATGGTCACTATGATTTTTGGTCATGCCATTTGGGTTGACGAATGCACCAGCAGTATTCATGGACCTCATGAATCGCGTGTGCAAACCCTATCTTGATCAGTTTGTTATCGTCTTTATTGATGACATACTGATATACTCAAGGACCGAGGAAGAACATGAGAAGCACTTACGTTTAATCTTGGAATTACTTAGAAAGGAACAACTGTATGCAAAGTTTTCTAAGTGTGATTTCTGGATACGTGAGGTACAATTCTTGGGTCATATTGTCAACGAGAAGGGAATACATGTTGATCCTGCTAAGATTGAAGCGATAAAGAATTGGTCTGTTCCTAAGACACCGAGTGAGATACGACAATTCCTTGGATTAGCGGGATATTATCGACGATTCATTGAAGGATTCTCTAAGATTGCACAACCTCTCACAGCTTTGACTCACAAGGAACGACGTACAAATGGGGTGAGAGTCAGGAATCTGCTTTTCAGTTGCTGAAACATAAATTGTGTAGCGCACCAATATTAGCGTTACCGGATGGTAGTGATGATTTCGTAGTCTATTGTGACGCTTCTATTCAAGGACTTGGATGCGTCCTGATGCAGCGGGATAAAGTGATAGCATACGCCTCTAGACATTGAAGATTCATGAGAAGAACTATACCACCCATGATTTGGAACTGGGTGCGGTAGTGTTTGCCTTGAAGATCTGGAGACATTACTTGTACGGTACCAAATGCACCATTTACACCGATCACAAGAGTCTTCAGCATATCTTTGAGCAAAAGGAGTTGAACATGAGGCAAAGACGCTGGGTGGAATTGTTAAACGACTATGATTGTGCTATTAAATACCACCCGGGAAGGCAAATGTAGTTGCTGATGCGCTGAGTAGAAAAGAGACTGCTAAGCCTCGACGGTGCGAGCTCTGCAACTAACGATTAGTACGCAATTACCTGAACAAATCCGTGATGCTCAAACTGAAGCTCTGAAAGTAGAAAATATGAGTTTAGAAGGGTTACGAGGAATGGAAAGCAATTAGAAGTAAAGCGGATGGGATTCGTTATTTCATGGATAGACTATGGGTACCTCTACACGGAGACCTGAGAGACTTGGTGATGAGTGAGGCTCACAAGTCCAAGTATTCTATACATCCTGGATCTGACAAGATGTACCACGATTTGAAGGCGCACTATTGGTGGCCTAACATGAAAGCAGATGTAGCTACTTATGTGAGCAAGTGTCTGACCTGCTCAAAGGTAAAGTGGAGTATCAGAAACCATCTGGTATTACAACAACCCGAGATCCCTATGTGGAAGTGGGATCAATATCAATGGATTTTATTACTAAGTTACCTCGTACTTCTACGGTTGTGATACAATATGGGTTATCGTGGATCGATTGACAAAATCTGCTCATTTCCTAGCGATAAAGGAAACAGATAAGATGGAGAAGTTAACCCGACTTTATCTGAAGGAGATCGTTTCGAGGCATGGAGTACCATCTCAATTATTTCTGATCGCGATTCTCGTTTCACATCACACTTCTGGCAGTCGTTGCAGAAAGCTTTAGGTACACGATTGGATATGAGTACTGCTTATCATCCACAGACTGATGGTCAAAGCGAGCGTACTATACAGACTTTGGAGGACATGTTACGTGCTTGTGTGATTGATTTCGGGAATAACTGGGAAGTTCACCTACCATTGGTGGAATTTTCTTACAACAACAGTTATCACACTAGTATAAAGGCAGCACCTTTTGAAGCTTTGTATGGGAGAAAGTGTAGATCACCAGTTTGCTGGGCTGAAATTGGTGATAGTCAATTAACGGGTCCTGAGTTAGTACACGAGACAACTGAGAAGATTGTTCAGATAAGAAACCGCATGGCCGCAGCGCGAGACAGACAGAAAAGCTATGCTGACAAACGACGAAAACCTTTGGAATTTCACAGGTGACAAAGTTTTATTGAAAGTCTCACCATGGAAAGGCGTAGTTCGGTTTGGTAAGCGAGGAAAGCTAAATCCGAGATACGTTGGACCATTTGAGATAGTGGAAAGAATTGGTCCAGTGGCTTATCGACTAGCCTTACCTGATTCATTGAGTGGAATCCATGATGTATTCCATGTTTCAAATCTAAAGAAATGTTTAACGGATGAAACGATGGTCGTACCACTGGAAGAAGTTCAAGTAGACGAACAATTACGTTTCATTGAGGAACCTGTCGAAGTGATGGATCGTGAGGTGAAAACGCTTAAGCAAAGCAAGATACCCATCGTCAAAGTTCGTTGGAACTCGAGACGTGGACCAGAATTCACGTGGGAACGTGAAGACCAAATGAAGCTTAAGTATCCTCAGCTATTCGAAAGGACGATGCCAGCCGGCGAAGGTATTGATTAAATTTCGGGACGAAATTTCTTTCAACATGGGGATGATGTGACAACTCATCCAAAACTCACACGATTTCGATTTCCTTGTGCCAATGCAGTAGACCAGTGATGGAACACTCACCATGTAACGCAATTTTCGGGACGAAAATTCTTTCAACATGGGATAATGTGACATCCGGTAATTTTCCGTTACCAAACTCCGTTTGTTCCGTTAAGTCTTGCATACACGTGTCGGGAGCACACACTAGTTGTCGTTGAACGTTGGTGACTTAACAATAATCAGTAATGTTAAATTGATGATAATTAGTTAACAATGTGATTATTAAGTTATGCTTATGTGATTTGAATGTTAACTGTAATGTTATCGCGTAACGTGAAAACGTGCATATTTATTCGTGTGTTTTGTGATAAATGGGAATTATGCATGATTGTTATTTGTGATTAATAATAATTGTGTTTAGTAGTTAAAAACTATTTAAAATCTATTCAAAAGCTTAATTTTTATAAAATACAAAATGCAAGGGTTAAAGGGTATTATGCAAAATTATATTTTAAAACAAAACCCAACCCTAATCCCACCCCATCGGCCGCGACCTCACCTCCTCTCCCCTCTCCCTTTGCGATTTCGCCAAGAACAAGCACAAACATCGGTTTTGGATCGATTTCAAGCATACACACAGTTAGAACATCATTCTTGCTTTCACGATTAAAGGTTAGTTTTTGGTGTTTTCATGGTTTTATTGGTGTGGCCGAAACCCTAGTTCGAAATCTGCAATTGGATGTTAATTCTTGTTGTTTGGTGATGTTATGATGTTGTTAGGTTGTGTTGATGCTAGTTAACGTTGATTATGCAAGAAAGTTTGGATTTTGTTGTTTGTTCATAGGTTTATCTTGGCCGTGAGTTTGAGGCAATTTTGGATCAAATTGGATGTTGAATAATGGTTGTTTGATGTTGTGATTATGTTAGTTGTGTTGTATATATATTAGTTAACGTCGATTTTACAAGAAAGCCATGATTTGGGTGCATTGTTCATAGGTTACTAATAATAGTAACTTTATTTTGCATGAATTGATGATTGGTTGATGTTGAATGTTATGGATGTGTTTGTGATGATGATTAGATGCTAGATGGTTGATATGAATGTTAGGAATTCAAGAATGCATGTTGTAGTTCATACCTTACTAAAGATAGTAACTTTTGGGTATGAAAGTTGATGAATCATGATGATTAGGTGTTGTTGATCATGTTTAGATGTTGTCATGGACTTGAAATGGTATATAATTGATGAATTCATGAATGTTGTGTGAGTTTGATGAATTTGGGATGAACTTTCCCAAAAGGGAAACTTTAATTGTGCAAATCCTTGAATTGGATGATTTGAGCATGTTTGGGATATTAGGATCATGCTAGTGTGTTCATGGATGGGTTCTAAGGTGACTAAATGTGTTGTTTATGTTGTATGAATGTTGATTTGGGTTGTTATCTGTTTTGGCCTGTTGTGATTTGCATGATTTGTATGATATCTAGTTATATGATGATCTAGGTAGTACATGTGGTGGTGATGTGCTATATGTAATCAAGTGGTATGTTGATCATGTATGATATGCTGTTGTGTTAGTTTAATGAATTATCACCTATAATGTCACCAACGGGTCCAACGGGTCAACTGGGTCAAATGTGTCTTGTATTCTTAAACCTTGAGTTCCTTGGTTTGTAGAGCACTTAGGGTTTCGTGTTGTTTTTGTGCACACGTACTTATGTACTCTTGTATTCTAGGTGACCTTTGAAGGTTGTCTTTCCTTCTTTCTTTCAAGTTAAACTCTAAGTTAATTCTTGCGCATACCAGGTGAGTTCTTGCCCCACTCTTTTTACATAATCTCTTTGGGGGAGATGGCATACTGTTTACAAACGCTTTTATTTATGAGTGTGTATAATATTGATATAGTGTTGTTTACCATGGAAAGTCCTCACACTTTCGGATTGTTAATATTGACTAGCGGGGAATTTTGGGTAGTACTACTGGGTCTGACGAGCCCCACCTGTGCGACTCGAGGTCAAACGGGTGCAATTTTGTCCTATCACATATTCGTCACGACCTGGTAAGTCGTGACGGGAGGCAACAAACGTATCACAGTCAGCTTCAATCGCGAGATCACTATGATTAATATTTTTATGTTAATAGACTAGCTATCTATTGCAATACACTACTTATGCTCTGAAAACTATTGATTGGTTTATATTTTAACGCAAACTCTTGAACTCACCAACCATGTGTTGACTTGTTTAGTATGCTATTCTCAGGTTAAGGTTGCCAGTTGCCTAGGAGCACGCACGTCAGCATTGTTGAGTTGTCTACATTTGCATTGTTTACAAATTGGGATTATTTTCATTTATACATTTGTGTTTGGGGCGCGTTTGTTTTGCGCATTCTCTTTACATATTACTTGTTTTGGGTTTTCTTTTTAAAAACGCTTCCGCAGTATTTTAAACGTTAACTCTGGTTTTGTTTATTATCATATAGAGTCGTTCTTGGTAACTAATGACTGAGATCCTGGTATGTCACGCGCCTCGCGGTAAAACCCCGCTCGCGGATTTTGAGGGTGTGACATTCTCGTTGTTATTTTTATCGTTGTTTATTGTTATCGTTGTTATTTTGTCGTTGTTATTGTTTCGTTGTATTGTGTGTCGTTGTTATGGTTGTTCGTTGTTTTGTTGTCGTTGTTATTGTTGTCGTTGTTATTGTTGTCGTTGTTATTGTTTGTCGTTGTTATTGTTGCGTTGTTATTGTTTCGTTGTTATTGTTGTTGTTTGTTATGGTAAAATTGTTGGTTATTGTTGTTGTGTTATTGTTTTATTTTGTTATTGTTATTGTGTTTATTGTTTATTGTTGTATTGTAGTTGTTGTTATTGTTTATTGTTGTTTATTGTTATTGTTGTTATTGTTATTTTGTTATTGTTATTGTTGTTATTTGTTATTGTTGTTATTGTTATTGTTGTTATTGTTATTGTGGTTATTGTTATTGTTGTATTATTATTGTTGTTTTTATATTGTGTTTTTATATTGTTGTTTTTATTATTGTTGTTATTGTTTTGTTGTTGTTATTGTTGTTGTTGTATTGTTGTTGTTGTTATTGTTGTTGTTGTTATTGTTGTTGTTGTTATTGTTGTTGTTGTTATTGTTGTTGTTGTTATTGTTGTTGTTGTTATTGTTGTTGTTGTTATTGTTGTTGTTATTATTGTTGTTATTGTTATTTTTGTTGTTGTTATTTTTGTTGTTGTTATTTTTGTTGTTGTTATTATTGTTGTTGTTATTATTGTGTTGTTATTATTGTTGTTGTTATTATTGTTGTTGTTATATTGTTGTGTTATTATTGTTGTTGTTATTATTGTTGTTGTTATTATTGTTGTTGTTATTATTGTTGTTGTTATATTGTTGTTTGTTATTATTGTTGTTGTTATTATTATTATTGTTATTATTTATTATTGTTATTATTATTATTTTTATTATTATATTGTTATAACATTATTGTTAATAACATTATTGTTAATAACTTATTGTTAATAACATTATTGTTGTTATTATTATTGTTGTTATTATATTGTTGTTATTATTATTGTTGTTATTATTATTGTTGTTATTATTATTGTTAATAACATTATTGTTAATACATTATTGTTAATAACATTATTGTTATTATTATTATTGTTATTATTATTATTGTTATTATTATTATTGTTATTATTATTATTTATTATTATTATGTTTTATTATTATTGTTATTATTATTATTGTTATTATTATTATTGTTATTATTATTATTGTTATTATTATAATGTTATTATTATTATGTTATTATTATTATTGTTATTATTATTATTGTTATTATTATTATTGTTATTATTATATTGTTATTATTATGTTATTATTATTGTTATTATTATTATGTTATTATTATTATTGTTATTATTATTATTGTTATGTATTATTATTTTTATTATTATTATTGTTATTATTATTATTGTTATTATTATTATTGTTATTATTATTGTTCTTATTATTATTATTATTATTATTATTATTTTTTATTATTTTTATTATTATTTTATATATTTTTATTTTTATTTTTATATTATTTTTATTATTATTTTATTATTTTTATTATTATTATTATTATATTATTATTATTATTATTATTATTATTATTTTTATTATTATTATCTTGTTATTGTTTTGTTAATTATTATTATTGTTTGTTATTATTATTATTGTTGTTAATTATTATTATCATCTCCTACCCAACCACAGCTTGACCACTGGTTGACGCCCACCATCACCATCCCGTACCGCCGTCAACCATCATCACCATCACCATTCCCACCAGACGACCACCATAACCATCACTATATCCACCGGCGACCATCATCACAATCATCGTACTCGCTGAAGACCACCATCACCATACCCACCCGACGACCACCATCACCAACCCCATACCCGCCGACGACCACCATCACCATCACCATACCTGCCGGCGACCACCATCACCATCACCATACCCGCCGACGACCACCATTACCATCTCCATCACCATACCCGCTACAATACCCGATCTGCAATAACCATGAATCGAATCAATCGCGAAGTTTGTAGATGGATTCGACACAGGTTTTTAGCTTCCCGACGGGAAGATCGCGATTATAGAAGGTGACAGAGATGGATAAAGGTCGGGGTGTAGATTTGGTGGTCGATGGTGGTTAGAATGGTAATGGTGGGTGGCGACGGTGGATAAAGTGATGATGGTCGATGGTAATGGTAATGGTAATGGTAATGGATAAAGGTATTTAGAACTGTCGCCACAGTCGACATCGGTGCTAGATGGAAGGTGGAGACGGTGGGGAGGTGGATGGGTTGGGGTTGAGGATGGTGGTGTTTTGATAAAATGATGAAGATGGTGTACTAACGTGGGTTCCAACTCCCATGTGATTTTTCTTAATTTTTTTTGTGTTTTGTCATTTAGTGCAAGGGTATAAAAGTCATTTCACACTCCTTTAACCCTAAAAACTAATGACCATCCACTTCAGGAATCAATCGTGTTACGATTTAACAAACAATTAGAACCAATGATGTAATTTCTCAAAAGTTGGGACCAATACTGTGAACATACCACGGGGACCAATCATGTAACTAACTTTATAATCTAATAATTACTTATTTATTTAATATTAATATATATAATATAAATTTATGATAAAATATAAAATATAAATTAAATTATATTATTTATATTATATTATATTATATTATATTATATTATATTATATTATATTATATTATATTATATTATATTATATTATATCATATCATATCATATCATATCATATCATATCATATCAATCATATCATATCATATCATATCATATTATATTATATTATATTAAAAAGGCAGGACCTTATATGGGAAAAGAGAAAAAAAATCATAACTCGGACAAGAACAAGAGTTAAGAGAAACGGTGGAACGTTGGTGATTTTACACAGCCATTATCCAGGATGCTAATATGTAATCAGTACAGGTCAGACTCAAAACGCCCCACGCCTTCTTGGCTTATGGCTTAAAACGGGTCCCCAGGCGGTCGACTACCATATTAACATTTTAGATGGGCTGTAACCCTATCCCATGATTTCTCTTAAATTTTTACCCTTATCCAAGTTTTAAGATCTCTTTTTATTATGATAATTTGTTAAGCATGGTGATGTTTCAACACTTAGGAGTTTATCCCCTAAGTGAGGCTATCATAAAATAATTAAAGAAGAAAGAGAGGAATTACCAGAGATTGATTCTTCAAACTAAAAACTTCAAAGCTTTAAATATTACAGAGGATTTTTACAAGAGAGAAGAGAGGTGATTGGAAATCTGGTGCCTACTACTAACCACTAAGTCCCTTTATATAGGGGCTTTGGCACCGAATATTACAGCGAATATTCGCTCATAATTGCGTCTGATGCGTTTTGTATTACAAGTCAAAAAGTAAATAGTAAAGGTTACAATAATGTAACATGTAGACAAAATTTATTGTCGGCCAACTAATGCATTATTGACCTCTTTTTTCTTTTCTTGTGGGGCCTATTGTGTCCTTTTCACTTTTGCCTTTTGTCCAGATATTGGACCGTATCTTTCTTCGTATTTTGTAATTAACATATCTATGTCTTCTTCAACAGGCTCATCTTCCTGCTGAATGTCTTGGAAAAGTTGAATGTCTTCCTCGATTTGAGAAGAATCTGATTCAGACATCCTTGAGCTTGATGAAGCTTCATTTTCTAAAATGCTTTGCTATATCTTTTTTAACTTCTTCCATATATTGTTGTAGAAGTTCTTCTTGGCTGATATTATCTGTGCATGTAGTCATCTGTAATTTTCTGATGATATGTTGGAAAGGACTAGGAGCTTCCCTTTGTTGTTGATTATCTTTTTGTCTTTGGTATAATTCAATTGTCTGTTGGATATGGTCCAACGTGTCCTAGCATTTGATTTTGCCTTCTTCCATCTTCATCATTTGCTTCCAGAATTTTGTCATGTATGTTCTTTTTAAACAGAACATGTTTTCACTGCTATAACCAGTTTCTGGGATCCATTTCCATATCCATGGGATACTGAACTGGACAAAATAATGTAGTGAGGCCATTCCCTCAATAAAATTGTTATCGTGTTGTGCCTCTATTAGGGCAGGAGATAAGTCCACCCATTGGGTGTATAAGGTTTTAAACCTTTGTGATTCTTTATTAAAGATATTTATTGATGGACCGTATGACTGCCACCATTTATAAAACCAAATCGGAATATCCGATTCATAAGCTTGGGAACATATTTTGATGAACCAAGAATGTTTGTAATTTTGGTTTTCAAATAGAAATGCTTTATGAAAGGCATTTACATAATCCTAATAGTTATATCTAATGGGAGTTCTAGTTTTAGAGTGTTGAATTTCCCTGTCTTTTAGTGGAGATATTCCCCAATTTTCAACAGATATGATCTGTTTGATTATTATCTTGCTAAAACTTATTGTTCTATTGCTTCCAGTATAATGGGTAAGCTCATAATTTGTTGCTTTGAGGATTTTCTCATAATACGTTCTGGACTTATAAATCTCAGTTGGATAGAATCCAGTATCAAAATATCTCTTGATTATGAACCAAGGTTGATCACTCCATTTTTTATCTTTGTGATCAAGAAGGAATATAACATCCTTCTTTGGATTATGAATCCAGCTTTCATCTTCATTTTCACTAGCAGCTTGAGCATATGATGCTGTTTCTTCAGAGGTTTGACTCTGAGCTACTTTGAAAGCTAAAAATTCTTTTAATGTGTCTTCATCAAGTATTTTTGATGAAGTTAATGCATTCATTGATGCATTGTTTAAAGCTATAAGCTTTTTGTTACCCATTTGATGGATAACTCTTTCTGTTCCTCTTCCCCTATAAGAGGAAGATCTTCCATGGCCTCTCCCCCTTTCCCAGGGGATCATTCCTGAAAGTCTAAACATAAAAATTAGAATAGAAACATTAGATACAAGAAATTATTATTTCTTTTTCAATAAGATCCTTATATTTCCTTTTTAAACCTTTTAATCTTAGTTTAATAATATTCATATTATGATTACTCACAGATTCATAATTTGAATCTATGATTTCATCCATTCTTCTCTGGATTGTTCTAATTTCAAACATAATTTATGCCTTTTCTTCGGCTATGGTTAATAATGCTATTTTTGTTGGACATTTAGAATGTGCCATATTAATTTAAATATTCTCGGGTAAGGAAATCAGGCAAACTGTTATCAGTTCTCTTTTTGTAAATTACTTCAAAATCAAATGGTGCAAGATGAGAATACCATCTCACAAACATCTGTTTGGAAACATCATGTTTAAAATCTTTTATAAACATATACTTTGCTGCATTGCAGTCAGTTTTAATTAAAAAAAATTATTGAATAAATCATCTTGAAATTTTAAAACACATTTAACTATTGCAAGAATTTCTTTTGCAATGGTTGCATAATTCTTTTGGCTTTCATTCCATTTTCCAGAATGAAATCTAACAAGATATTCTTGTTTATTAATTGGAGATATTTGTTTTAATATACCTCCGTACCATATATCTGAGGCGTCGGTTTCAACAATTTTTTCCCATTCTGGGTTTGCAATCATTAAGCAATGAAGGTTTTAAACCTTCTGCTTAACTTTTTGGACTGCTTTAGTATGATCGATAGACCATGGCTTAGGATTTTTTCTTAGCCTATCGTATAGTAAAGCAGTATCTTCTGCTAGATTTTTATGATAAGGAAGAATGTAATTTAAACTTTCAAGAAATCTCTGTAATTGGGTTTTATCCAGATCTCATCTGGAAATTTAGAACCAAATTCGATACTTCTATTAATTGGAATTAGATTTTCTTGGTTAATATTGTGACCTAAAAATCTAAATTTAGTTTGAAAAAGCAACATCTTTGGTCTAGATATAACTAAACCATTTTTTAAAATTATATTTTTGAATATTTCTAAATGTTTAAAATGAGTTTCAATATCCTTTGAAAATACAAGGATATCGTCAATATAAACAATAATGAATTCACTGTAAGGAATGAAAATGTCATTCATAATATTCTAAAATTCTGATGGGGCATTTTTTAATCCAAATGGCATAACATTCCATTCGTAATGCCCAACAGGAACTGTAAAAGCAGTTTTATACCTATCCTTTTCATCAATTTGAATTTGCCAATATCCTGATTTTAAATCGAATTTAGAAAATATGTTTGACTCGTATAACTTATCTAATAATCTTTTTATTAGGTATAGGATACCTTATCCATTTTAATACTTTATTAAGAGGTTTATAGTTAATAACTAACCTTGGTATATCTCTTTCTTGTTCAGAATGTTTATTAACATAAAAGGTTGTACATGATCATGGAGACTTTGAATTTCTTATTAAATTCTTGTTTAAAAGAGTTTCATTAAAGTTTTCATCGTATGAAAGTGAAACAATATGTTTCTTTCTATCCCAGAAAGCATTGGGATGATAGTTACATATTTGTAAGCTGAATTGATGTTCTATAAGTTTAATCTTTTCTTGTATTTTGAATTATTTATCTTTCTTGAATATTTAAAGAAAATATTTCTTCTTGTAAAAATTTAATTTGATTTATTTTTGCTTTCAGCAATTCATCTTTTAAATTATTTAATGTTCTTGTTATTGGATTAGAAATAAATGTAAAAACAATTTCTATTCCTTCATACGTACCAGTTATTCTCGTACGGTTTGCGTTTTTTAAAGGAAATATTTTATCAAAGAAAGAACTTCCAAGTATAACTTGGTTTCCAAGATTTTTTACTAATACAAAGCTTGTATTAATACAGGTATTATTTTGACAAATAAAAGCTTGAGGAATTTTATAATTTACCTCCAATTTTCCTTTCCCAGCATGACTGAGAGTATGAGTAGTCTTATAATAGTATTTTGTAGGAATTAATCCTTCCTGTATACAATTTAAATCTGCACCGCTATCAAAGAGTGCAATTACTTCTATCAAGAAATCATTTCCTAATAGTAGTTTAATTTTTTCATGCCACTTTTGAGAAATAATAACCTCTCTTATATTTTTCAGATATATTCTGATTCTTCTATTTGTTGAATATTTAATTTATCTTTTTCTAGACATATTATTCTATTGTCTAATTCTTTATTATTTGTTGTAAAATCTTTATTTCTGATTTTAAATTGTTAATTTCTCTTTTAATTGTTGTATATCAACAGGTTTTTTTCTCTATTTCTCTGATTCAATTGAATTTTTAATTCAGCCAGAGAAAATGGTTTTGATTCTTTAGAATTTGAACAAGAAGGACCTTCTTCTTGCTTTTCCATATATGAATAGATTATTTTCTCTTTAATCTGTGGATCGTCTACCACTTTTAATAATTCTATTATTTCACTTGTTAATACGTTTATTTCTATATATTTATATTATGAAATTATTTGATAAATATTTTCTTTTTCTTTTTCTGAAGTATAATTACAGCAATTGTTTTTGCAACAGTTATTTTCTTCGGAGGAAGAGTATAAGCTTTCATTTTCCAAAATATTTAAATCTTCATTTGAAGATTGATCAGGTTCAGAATCTGATTCTAATAATATTTTTGATATTTGATCTCTGAAATCTTCATCTTCTAGCTTATTTAGCATTTTTTTAACCCAGCAAGTTTTTTCTCTGTGACCTATTTTACCACATTTTTTACAAATCAATTTTGACTTATATGTCTTGTAAGAAAGTTTATGTTCTTCGTATTTTTTAATTCTTTTATTTTTCAATCTTCCTTTTTTTTTTTTTTCTGATGTTGGTAAGGATTTGATTTTTTAATCTTCTTAGAATTACTTGAGGTTCCTTCTATACCGAATTGACTACAGAATTCACCTAATTGTTTCTTCTCATTTAAAGAATGATTCTTAATTTGTTGGTTTAATTTTATTTCATTACATAAATTTAAACCGTCTTGAATACAAGTTCCTATTAACTTGCCATACGTATAATCATCATAATTTATACTTATTCCTCATTTTCTAAGGTTATCTCTAACCCTTTCTGCAAATAGATGTGGGAGGCCAACTACGAATTTTGACTTCCAGTGTGAGCTATTAGACTCTGGGAGTTCCATTACTCTACTTAAAAAGTATCTTTATAACACCTAAAAGAGGTTAGAGTTCTACACTTAAGATTTTGTAGAAGAGTCCTAATATTCTCCGAATTATCAGACCATCTGCCTGTAAAGTGTTCTATAATATTAACTATCAAAGATAAACTGAGTTATTTTCAACAACACCATTATCCTCTTTTGTACTATTGAGGATTTATTGTCTATCTGAATCTGATAGATAATTATCCCACCAACCTTTAAGTTGGCCGGTAAAACCTGATGTGATCATTTGAGCTATTATCTTAGTCGTATTCTTATTATTCTGACAAATAGTGCTATACATAAGCATCCTAAGGACAGTATTATAAATCTGCCCTTCTGTTTGACCATCTATGTTCCATTCATAGATCATTTTTCCACTATACGAATTATTTACTATGTATTCTTGTTCTTCTATTAGAACATCCTGTGGAGTAGGCCTAGGATAATAATACATCCTTTGAGTCGGCTTATTAGCAAACTTAGATAACTTCATGATTTCATCATTAATCTTCTGCTTATAATCTTCTTCTTTTAGACTATTTTCAAAATCTGTTAATGTATTTATTTTCAGATTTTTTAGATTATTAATTGAATCATTTAATGTTTGCATAAGATTTTATTCAGACTTCGTTTTGAAATCTGTTAACTTAGGAGGTAATTGAATACTAGGAGTAGCAATAGATTCCTTTTCTTTTAACTGGTCATTTATGATGACACTTTGTTTTTCTTTGAAATGACATAAAATTTTATCCATTTTTTTGAATATCTTGGAGTTGTTCTCCAATTATTATCAAATAAAGATTTGAATAATTTTATTGTTTTATTAAACCATTTATATGAGAAATCGTTATCTGCAAGGTTTCACCTTCCAGATGTTTTTGAAAAGCTTGATAGTATCTTGCCTCTCATTGTTTTTCAATTTTAAAACCATTAGTAGGAGGAAAAAAATTTGATACTATATTTCCATTAATATTAAAAAAATTTCTATAACAGATATAATACTATTAGTGTATTTTTCAATAAACCATAGAACAAAAGTTATGATCTCTTGTTTTTCATTTATTCATTATAATATTCTTTTCTAAAAAATTCTTTGTCTGTTTTTTCAAAATTTTTGAAAAACCATATTCTAAATAATTCCCACTTAGGTTGAAGAAACTCATTAGAGATCTCTTCTCTTACCGGTGATCCCAGAGTAAAATCTAATTTTTCTTTGGATTCATATTTATACAAATTTATTTATGATTCGGTTAGTTCCGGATCTATTCTTATTCCTCGAACTATATTATCCAAGTTTATTCTTAATTCATCTATTTTTCTTTTAGGAATTT
Source organism: Flaveria sonorensis (assembly GCA_025506505.1). Taxonomy (NCBI): domain Eukaryota; kingdom Viridiplantae; phylum Streptophyta; class Magnoliopsida; order Asterales; family Asteraceae; genus Flaveria; species Flaveria sonorensis. The sequence goes on from JACCIY010001332.1 coordinate 18,649, forward strand.
TTCCTTGATTCTAGATGTTGATGCCCTAGAAGGACTTCTAACTGTGTAATCTACAGGAGAGATATAATAGTGTGATGACACTGATTTTGATAAGGAGGGTTTATATTTTATTTTATTATTCTCAAATTGTATTTGAACCGACCCTTTATTTGTTTGTGAAATATTTATTAGATTATTATCCACATATTGTTGAGATGGGTTAACTTTATCTAATACCCAATTTTCTGGAAAATTAATTTCTTCCCATTTAGTTCTTCTTCTAGTTGTAATATTAGTTTTACTAAAATTTGTTTATATTAGAATAGTTTCATTCAAAGGTTTATCTACCATTTTACAGTGAGGATTAAGCGTAAATAAAGGTTTATAATAAATCCTAACAGATACATATTACCTCTGATCCTGGTACATAATTGTAGCCATGCGTTTTGTCACACCCTCGCTAAAGCGGAAACACGAGGATGCGACGGACGGGATCGTCATAACACATTGGGGGTTCAAGAGAATATCTAAAGGTATTCTCCGTACATGGGTCATGACGTCGCCCGACACATAGGAACACATGTCAAGGATAATCACTACCAGAACGTCATACCAAAATGCATAATCATACCAAAACTCCAGACAGAAACAAATCAACACAATTTGTCAAACAAGAAAAATCTCAAAATCCTCAAATTACAATCCATAAAACCCAACAATCCACAACATGTCCCAAAGTCTCTTGAATGTCTAATGCTCCTAGTGGAGCGGTCTCGTCTAAGTCCACAGCCATACACCTAGACTTCATTACCTGAAAAGACATGCTCTAAAAAGGTCAACATACGTTGGTGAGTTCACAGGTTTATAAGTACAATTATTTTGCCGTGTATAACATGTATAGAAAATTGTATGTGAAAAAGATGCATAGCAGTCAAGGTATCAACATAAGTTCGAATGTAACCCAAGTCCAAGACATTCCAAAATTGCACACAACCGGATTATATTCACCCAAGGGCAAGCCCCGGCCAAGTCGGTCTCGACTAGTATACCGACAACATGGGTGGGGGTGTACCCGTTAGTACTAACAATATCTCTCCATAACATCCAAGTACACAAGTTGAAGCACAAGCACAAACACAAGTACACACTCATGATTGAATATCAAGACTCATACCATGACCCAAACCACATACAATATTTCAAAAGAAAATCAAACACGGCATAGTCCAAAACCATGAGCATGCTTTTCCCCCAAGTAAATATATTAAAAGGGGCCGTGAAACTCACCTTGAAATGTCACAGTTAAGGGCAGGTCATCCAAGATTACATCCCAATCTTTTAGATTCGATTACCATACAAGACCAAGGATTAGGGTTTTACCAAGTGACGAACCCGACAATCGTAACGCTTAGATCTTCACGATCTAGCACCAAAACCAAGAATGAGAGATCATTAGATGAAGATTTTGAATATAGATGATGAGTATCATCGATTTTAGAGTGTAACTAGAATTAAACTTCATCAAAACGAATTTCGCTTACCGTAGCTTTGAAGACGAATGTTTCTAGCTGAGTTTAACGTTCTTGGATGACTTGGTTGCCAAAACTCGATGGATGCACAAGTGATTTCAGAATTTTCGATGGCCAAGTGGAGAAGAAGAGAGAATTTTGGAGAAGGAGGTGGCTAGGGTTTCAAGGGAATTCCAAAATTTGTGAAAGTGAGGCCAAGGCAAAGGGGAATACCCCCCCCCCCCCCGTTAATCCTTGGGCCGAAACATGGGAGGAAGAAGGGCCTTCGGGCCCTTGGCCTGTCTCGTGTATTCCGTCACGTCTCGAGCCGCGTGTCGTCTAATTTTTACGCTTTCAAATTCCTCGCGCAATAACGGTTCGAACGAACTATCACATGCCCTAGGATTTGGATAAATTATATTTTTAGAACCAATTTAAGTTGTTTTAACAGGCTTTAGGCAAAGCCCATGGATGTAAGGCTAATTGGGTTATGGTGAAGTTTTCGTGTTTTACATTTTAGAAAACCCTCGATTGGGCTCAATACATAGAACCACATACGGCGACAAGCCCAATAGTCACATAAAGATATAAACTCCAGGCCCATTATAAAAACGTAGGCCCATTAGACCAAAATTTGGGCCCATCAAGAAAAGAACCATAAATCAAGACCTAGTCCAATTAAAGACGAAAGTCAAAGTCAAAAGTCAAAATTCAAACTACTGCCAAGGCCAACGTACCTATTTTGGTGACGGATGTCACAGTATCCCCTAGTTGAAAGAATTTCGTCCCGAAATTCAACTAGAGTCATCAACTGCACTGTCATCCGCAAATAGGTGAGGGTACTTAATCCTCATTCCATCTTCTCTTTCCCAAGTAAACCAGGGCCTCTCCTTGAGTTCCATCTTACCTTCACAATCGGGATCTTCCTACATTTCAACATCTTTATTTCCCGGTCCATGATCTTAATGGTTCTTCGACAAATCGAAGTTTTTCATCCACTTGAATTTCCTCGAGTGGCACATGTAGCGTCTCATCAGCGAGACACTTCTTGAGATTTGAAACATGAAACGTGTTATGTATGCCGTTCAACTCTTGCGGCAATTCCAGTCGATATGCAACAGGACCAATTCGTTCAATAATCTTGAACGGACCAACGTATCTCGGTGCTAACTTGCTCCTCTTGCCAAAATGAATAATGCCTTTCCAAGGTGACACTTTCAATAGAACATTATCCCTAACAGTGAACTCTAATGGCTTCCTTCGATTATCAGCATAACTTTTCTGACGGTCTTGGGCTGCCTTCAATCTATCCCTTATCTAAAACACCTTGTCGGTAGTCTCTTGTATAATCTCGGGTCCAATCATCTGACTTTCCCCGACCTCTGCCCAACACACCGGCGACCTGCACTTACGCCCATACAATGCCTCAAATGGTGCACATCCAATACTTGTATGGTAACTATTATTGTACGAAAACTCCACCAATGGAAGGTGAGTGTCCTAGTTACCGCCAAAGTCAATCGTGCAAGCCCTCAGCATGTCTTCCAAAGTCTGAATCGTACGCTCACTCTGACCATCGGTCTGAGGGTGATAGGCAGTACTCATGTCAAGACGTGTCCCCAGTGACTTCTGTAAGGATTGCCAGAATCGGGATGTGAATCGTGAGTCCCAATCAGATATGATTGACACGGGTACCCCATGTCTAGACACAATCTCACAGATATAGATCCTTGCCAACTTTTCCATTTTGTAGTCTTCGCGTATAGCCAAGAAATGTGCAGATTTGGTCATTCGATCCATAATAACCCAAATCGTATCATGCCCACTACTAGTCCTTGGTAACTTTGTAATAAAGTCCATCGTAATATTCTCCCACTTCCATTCAGGGATTTCAGGTTGCTGCAATAAAACTGATGGTCTTTGATGTTCTGCCTTGACCTTCGCACACGTTAAACACTTACTAACATATACCGCTATATCCCTCTTCATTCCGGGCCACCAGTATAAATCTCTAAGATCGTGGTACATTTTATCCGCACCAGGGTGTACCGAATACCTCGTCGTATGTGCCTCATCCAATATGATTTCCCGAACATTCCCCGTTATGGGTACCCAAATCCTACCCATAAGGTATAACCCTCCATCATCCTTTTGTTCGAACTGCCGGTCCAGTCCTCTCAACCCTTCACTCTATACGTTTGTTTCCTTTATTGCTTCGACTTGAGCAGCAATAATATGAGTCTTAATATCCGAATGAATGGTCATTTGTAGGGCCCGGATGCGTACAGGTTTGACTCTTTCCTTTCGACTCAAAGCATCCGCTACTACGTTTGCTTTACCCGGGTGGTACCGGATTTCACAGTCGTAATCACTAAGCAATTCCATCCATCGACGCTGTCTCATGTTCAATTCCTTTTGGTCAAAAATGTGCTGGAGGCTCTTGTGGTCGGTATAAACGACACACTTTGTACCATACAAATAGTGCCTCCAGGTCTTAAGAGCAAAGACCACCGCGCCTAACTCCAGGTCATGGGTGGTGTAATTCTTCTCATGATTCTTAAGTTGTCGCGACGCATATGCAATCACTTTATCTTTTTGCATGAGCACACAACCTAAACCTTGATGCGACGCGTCACAATACACAATGAATCCGTCTGAACCCTTAGGGAGTGCCAATATCGGTGCATTACACAACTTATTTTTCAATGTATTAAATGCGTCCTCTTGTTTAGCACCCCATTCGAACTTCTTATCCTTCTGCGTCAATTGCGTAAGTGGTTGTGCAACCCTTGAGAAGTTCGCGATAAATCGCCTATAGTAACCTGCTAACCCAAGAAATTGTCTTATCTCTGAAGGCGTCTTAGGTGCCTCCCAGTTTTTAACTGCCTCGATCTTTCCAGGATCCACATGAATTCCTTTTTCATTCACTACATGCCCAAGAAATTTCACCTCTCGCAGCCAAAACTCACACTTGGAGAATTTGGCATAGAGCTTCTCTCTTCCCAATAACTCCAAGATTGCTTTCAAGTGTCCCTTATGATCCTCCTTCGTCCTTGAATATATCAAATATCGTCAATGAATACTATGACAAATTTATCCAGATAGGGTTTACACACCCTATTCATTAGATCCATAAATACCGCGGGTGCGTTTGTTAGCCCAAAAGGCATAACCAAGAATTCATAATGCCCATAACGCGTCCTAAAAGCCGTCTTTGGTATATCGTCCTCGTGCACCCTCAACTGATGATATCCGGAACGAAGATCAATCTTAGAAAATAGGTCGCCCCTTGAAGTTGATCAAATAGATCATCTATCCTTGGCAAGGGGTAACGATTCTTAATAGTTTACTTGTTCAATTCTCGATAATCTATGCACATTCTGAAGGATCCATCCTTTTTCTTAACAAAGAGCACTGGCGCTCCCCACGGCGAATGGCTTGGTCGGATGAAACCCTTGTCTAGCAACTCCTGGAGCTGACTAGACAGTTCTTGCATTTCTGACGGGGCTAGTCGATAAGGAGCCTTAGCCACAGGCACTGCGTCCGGTATCAAATCGATTTGAAAATCTACCTGTCTTGGTGGTGGCAATCCTGTCAAATCATCCGAAACACCTCTTGAAAATCCTGCACAATAGGTATGTCTTCGATCTTCAATTCCACCACTTTCATACTCATTATATATTCTTTCTTCACTTCGGCTTCTCCCAATGTACTTCAAGTGTCTTGCCACATGGTAAGGGTATGCGCACAATCTTTTCGTTACAAACGATTTCGGCCCTATTCCCAGTTAACCAGTCCATACCCACCATTACGTTGAAACTCCCAAGCCCAAAAGGTATAAGAGCTATTCTAAAAGCATGGTCATCTAATATTCTGGTATAGTCCCGAATTACAACTATAGTCTCTACTAGGCTACCGTCAGCCAATTCAACTACATAGCTTGTTTCCACACTGTTGGGGTCACAAATACCTTAAAACACTTCACTAAGCATTCCAATTGCTTGAAATTGAAACACACAGGTCATGACATCATAGTCGGTTGGTGCAGATTGCACTTATTACTCTCCAGACAAGTGCCGGCATAGCTCTTCATTTCCAGCACGACAGCCACATATCCTTTCATGAAGTTGTCCTTCTTGTCTACTTTAGCACTTCAAGCTCACCCGATTCCTTAACATCCTTCTACATCTCACTAGCTTTCTTGAGGTTTAATACGAACCAACTCATCCACTAAATACAAGTCTTCAGTATTGCACTCCAAATGGTTGGGGTGTAGTAGCGACCACCATTCCACGAACTATAGAACCAGCCTCCCTGATGTACTTTTCCATTCGCTTTGATTTATGTGCCACAAATATGACACCACCTTTGCCAACTTATAGAATTAGTAGGGATAAGTAGCATGACTAGATCCCACCATTACTTGATTCCACAACTAATGATCTATATTTTGTATCTTGTCCATGAGGTAGTACCTCTCAGTTATTAATGTTTAGCCCATCCAAAGTCATGACCATCACAACTTTTCTACTTCGTGCTTGAACTTGGATATTCCACCATGTTAGTGCTTTGTCCACTAGTGGCCGGATAACACTCTTTGCATTTTGATTATTAGCACCGATCTTGATGTCCACATTCATTTCTGTTTTCTCAATGCAACGGGTTAGAGCTATTGCTCCAACTTCCTTTCGAACTCTTTTGGCTTGGAAATCTTGTACTTTGTGTACGTACAACCAATCCTGCCTCCAGTGCTGCTTTCTTTCAATTTAACAGTCTCACCATGTCCATCTCTAATCCTCTCGGATCATCACATAGCCCAGTTCAGACACATCCCTAACATAGCAAAGATGTTTATGTATAGGGTTCCCCGCAGCGTTCCCACCACACCGATGATATACCAAGGATGACGTCTAAACTAGTTACATGACATCCATTTACTCTATCAATTATAATGCTAGCATCTCTCGACAACCAATGCAACAAGTATTATGATCAGTTTGAACAAAGCAGCATAGGTACAAGGAGTCTCACTTCCCTACTTCAGATCTTCAAAGACCAAGTACACTTTGAACATGTAGTCAATTTCTACGATCACAAAAATAAATGCAAGAGAAACGTCTTATAGATACTGGTCTAAAATGTCCCAGTATGATTCCCATGAATGCTCTAGATCTATTTGTACTTGTGCAAGGATATATAGGATTGGTGTTTCCACACCATTGATTATCATAATAACAGGAATTCCACTATCCCATGAATAAGATGGAAGATTCGTACTAACTATGACTGTTATCTCATGAAAGGGTTTGCCAGATTTCGCATGCACTGCAAATTGCGATTACGTGTGCACCCGTAATGGTAATTTGCATTGCATGGTCACCCCTAGCTCCTCCTACCAGAGTTAACATGTCTTGTTAAGTACAGAGTGTTATCTAAGATTGGAGGATCAAGGATATGGTCACTAACCGAAGGTTAAGTAACCGAATTTGTGCAGAGGAATCGACTGACAAAGCATTCACTTGGGTAAGGAACCGTCAAAAGAGTCCATTTAGTATAGTTTGAGATCCAATAAAGTAGCCATCTGACCTGAATACGCCATGGCCCTTGTCTATTGTTGTCATGTAAGCTAGCATGTTCATCTCCCAATAATCAAACCACGAGTTATAAATAGGGCCTTGTACAACATAGCTAACAACAGCAGACGCACATAATAAAGGTTGGCTTAACAACCAAGGTCCTTTAAAAGAGTCCTTATAGCCGCACTTGTCAATCCAGACCAAATAATAATCAAGCGCATAACGAGAGGATGTCCTTACCTAATGCTTTCTCAAGGCACACACAGATAATACAATGACCAAAGTTCTCCAAATAAGAGATCACAGATAACACATAAGGCAGGCAACATAGCACAACATATAATACACATAAAACATTCACATGTATAACAGTACACACATAATCCTATGATGCATACTACATGTGGGTACTTAGGTTATAGTCTAGGTCGAATAATCCACCTAATTCTCTATAACCAATGGCTCTGATACCAATCTGTCACACCCTCGCTAAAGCGGAAACACGAGGATGCGACGGACGGGATCGTCATAACACATTGGGGGTTCAAGAGAATATCTAAAGGTATTCTCCGTACATGGGTCATGACGTCGCCCGACACATAGGAACACATGTCAAGGATAGTCACTACCAGAACGTCATACCAAAATGCATAATCATACCAAAACTCCAGACAGAAACAAATCAACACAATTTGTCAAACAAGAAAAATCTCAAAATCCTCAAAATTACAATCCATAAAACCCAACAATCCACAACATGTCCCAAAAGTCTCTTGAATGTCTAATGCTCCTAGTGGAGCAGTCTCGTCTAAGTCCACAGCCATACACCTAGACTTCATTACCTGAAAAGACATGCTCTAAAAAGGTCACATACGTTGGTGAGTTCACAGGTTTATAAGTACAATTATTTTGCCGTGTATAACATGTATAGAAAATTGTATGTGAAAGAGATACATAGCAGTCAAGATATCAACATAAGTTCGAATGTAACCCAAGTCCAAGACATTCCAAAATTGCACACAACCGGATTATATTCACCCAAGGGCAAGCCCCGGCCACCGGTCTCGACTAGTATACCGACACACATGGGTGGGGGTGTCAACCCGTTAGTACTAACAATATCTCTCCATAACATCCAAGTACACAAGTTGAAGCACAAGCACAAGCACAAGTACACACTCATGATTGAATATCAAGACTCATACCATGACCCAAACCACATACAATATTTCAAAAGAAAATCAAACACGGCATAGTCCAAAACCATGAGCATGCTTTTCCCCCAAGTAAAATATATTAAAAAGGGGCCGTGAAACTCACCTTGAAATGTCACAGTTCAAATTCCACAACACGCAGAGGAAGCTCTAAAAATATATAATTCACACAAGGATTATATAACACCAAATATCGATGACTAATATGGGTGCAATCCTGTTAGTCAGCCTTAACACTAATCAAGGTTTTCCATCATCACACTTATTATTTAATTCTTTGTAAAGAGTTTTAATCAATATTATATGCAAAATTTGTCTTAATTTAGACTATTAATCCAACCTTATTTTTTTTTAGGTTTTAACAAAATAATTCAGCATACATATCTGATTGCGCATCAGTCTTGTTAGGCTGTTAGGAGATCGACAAGACCACGAACATCGCGTACGAGGTGTCATTTGAAAAAGAGACATTAAATTAACTCCAGAAAAAGAATCAGGTTCATTTGACAAAATATGAGTAAGTTATGACACGAAGAATAAAGACCAATCTGCTGCCCAGATTCGTCAGTTTTGACCTTCAGTTTTGTTTGCTACGTTTGGAGACCAAACGATGTCGAAATGACATGAAACCACTTGGGTTAGTTAGAGGACTCATAGGGCTTAAATAGACCCCGAGTTTGCCCCAATTGGGGTGTTTTCGACCAAGTTATCACACGAACAAGATGACCCATTTTTTGACAGCAAGCTGCCCAGATTGTTAGTTTCGTTGTTTCGATTTGTTCAACACATCAATACTTTCAAGGAACAATTCTAGTTATTTCAAAACGTTTTATAGGTCCAAAATCTCGATTAAGGGCAGGTCATCCAAGATTACATCCCAATCTTTTAGATTCGATTACCATACAAGACCAAGGATTAGGTTTTACCAAGTGACGAACCCGACAATCGAACGCTTAGATCTTCACGATCTAGCACCAAAAACCAAGAATGAGAGATCATTAGATGAAGATTTTGAATATAGATGATGAGTATCATCGATTTTAGAGTGGTACTAGAATTAAACTTCATCAAAAACGAATTTCGCTTACCGTAGCTTTGAAGACGAATGTTTCTAGCCGAGTTTAACGTTCTTGGATGACTTGGTTGCCAAAAACTCAGAGGATGCACAAGTGATTTCAGATTTTTGATGGCCAAGTGGAGAAGAAGAGAGATTTTGGAGAAGGAGGTGGCTAGGGTTTCAAGGGAATTCCAAAATTGTGAAAGTGAGGCCAAGGCAAAGGGGAATACCCCCCCCCCCCCCCCCCGTTATCCTTGGGGCCGAAACATGGGAGGAAGAAGGGCCTTCGGGCCTTGGCCTGTCTCGTGTATTCCGTCACATCTCGAGCCGCGTGTCGTCTAATTTTTACGCTTTCAAATTCTCGCGCAATAACGGTTCGAACGAACTATCACATGCCCTAGGATTTGGATAAATTATATTTTTAGAACCAATTTAAGTTGTTTTAACAGGCTTTAGGCAAAGCCCATGGATGTAAGGCTAATTGGGTTATGGTGAAGTTTTCGTGTTTTACATTTTAGAAAACCCTCGATTGGGCTCAATACATAGAACCACATACGGCGACAAGCCCAATAGTCACATAAAGATATAAACTCCAGGCCCATTATAAAAACGTAGGCCCATTAGACCAAAATTTGGGCCCATCAAGAAAAGAACCATAAATCAAGACCTAGTCCAATTAAAGACGAAAGTCAAAGTCAAAAGTCAAAATCAAACTACTACTGCCAAGGCCAACGTACCTATTTTGGTGACGGATGTCACACGTTTAACATTTAAAGTTAAAGCATCTAAAATATTAACATCAGACAATGATATTGCAGATTAGGATAAACATTAAATAGACTGGGCCATGGGCCAGACTGGATTGAACAATTCCCATAAGGGATTGTTTCTAATTCAAGTTTATAGCATCTCTAAGAGCTGCTACAAAACTTTCTGGTAAGCCTTCTAGAGTCAAAGGCTTAAATGCATTTACACAAGTCCTATATGAATAAACTTAAAATTATTCTTTTTTATATTTTTTGTAAATCTTTTTTTGATAATAATTTTATTATCATTTCATCTTTGTAAAGAAAATGTTTCCTCGGTTGTTTTAACAACTTGTTTTAATCTCAATTTTTCAAAAGTTTCTAATTTATATATTAGTTTATAATCAATTTTTGGAATAGTCCATTTATTTAATAAATCTAAATATGAGGCATATCATATTATTCCTCTATACTGTTTTTAACAGTATCTTCTGATTTTAAAATATTCTTATTTGAATATCAGATTTAAGTGTTAAAACATACACTCATACTTCACAGAATTACCATGGCTCTGATACTATAGAAAAACAAGTTGTTAAACAACCGAGGAGACATTTTCCTTAAACAAAGATGAAATGTTAATAAAGTTATTATTAAAAGAGAGGACCTTTTATGGAAAAAGAGGAGAAAACCATCAAACTTGGACAAAGATAGAGATCAAGAGAAACGATGGAACTTTGGTGATTTTACACAGCCGTTATCCAGGATGTTATATGTGATCAGTACAGGTCAGACCCAAAACGCCCCACTCCTTCTTCACATTTGGCTTAAACGGGTCCCCAGGCGGTCGACCACCACATTAACATCTTAGATGGGCTGTAACCCTATCACACGAATCCTCTTTGAGTTTACCCTTGTCCAGTTTTAGATCTCTTTTTAATTATGATAATATGTTGAGCATGGTGATGTTTCAACACTTATGTGTTTAGCCTCTTATTGAGGCAATCATACACAATATATATAAAAAATGGAAAATTACCAGAAATTAAGGCTTGATTCTTCAAACTTTAAAACTTCAAATATTATTGCTGAAATGTTTTTACAAGAGAGGAGAGAAGTGGTTTCTGAAAACCGGTGCCGATTACTAAACACTAAGACCCTTTATATGGGGTTTTGGCACCGACTATTACAACAAATTCGCCTATAATTGCCTTTGACGCATTATCATACAAAATTAAAAAAGTAAATAGTAAAAGTTACAATAATGTAACGTTCAGACAAAATGTTGTTGGCCAATTATGAAGATGAATTATTGATCCTTCTTTTCTTCCTTGTAGGGCCTATTGTGTCCTTTTGTTTTTGTCTTTTCAAGTGTATTAACCGGACCGAATTCTTCCTCTAATTCTGCCATCATTCTGGCATAAGTCTCATCATCCATAGACTTGTCTTCTTTTTGACTGTCTTGATATAGTTGAGTATCTTCCCCTATTTGAGAAGTCTGATACAGACATTCTTGAGCTTGATGAAGCTATATTCTTCTTAAAATGTTTAGCTATATCTTTTTTAACTTCTTCCATATATTGATGTAGAAGTTCTTCCTGGCTGAGATTTTCAGTGCCTGTAGTCATTTGTAATTTTCTAATAATATGTTGGAAGGGACTAGGAGATTCCCTCTGTTATTGATTTTCCTTTTGTTATTGGTATAATCTAATTGTTTGTTGAAAATGATCTAGTGTGTCTTGGCATTTAATCTTGCCGTCTTCAATCTTCATCATTTGCTTCCAGAATTTTGTCATGTATGTTCTTTTTTAACAGAACATATTTTCACTGGTATAACCAGTTTCTAGGATCCATTTCAATATCCATGGGATACTGAACTGGACAAAATAATGTAATGAGGCCATTCCCTCAATAAAATTGTTACTGTTGTGCCTCTATTAAGGCAGGAGATAACTCCACCCATTGGGTGTATAAGTTTTAAACCTTTGTGAATCTTTATTAAAGATATTAATTGATGGACCGTATGACTGCCACATTTGTAAAACCAAATCGGAATATCCGATTCATAAGTTTTTAAGCATATTTTGATAAACCAAGAATGTTTATAATTCTGGTTTTCAAATAGAATGCTTTATGAAAGGCATTCAGTAATCCCAATAGTTATATCTAATGGTAGTTTTTGTTTCAGGGTGTAGAATTTCCCTGTCTTTTAATGGAGATATTCTCCAATTTTCAACAGATATGATCTGTTTGATTATTATTTTGTTAAAACTTATTGTTTTATTGCTCCCAGTATAATGGGTAAGCTCACAATTTGTGGCTTTGAGGATTTCCTCATAATATGTCCTGGACTTATAAGTCTCAGTTGGATAGAATCCAGTATCAAAATACCTCTTGATTATAAACCAAGGTTGATCACTCCATTTTTATCTTTGTGATCAAGAAGGAGTATAACATCTTTTTTTGGATTATGAATCCAGTTTTTATCATCATTTCACTAGCAGCTTGAGCATATGATGCTGTTTCTCAGAGGTTTGACTCTGAGCTGCTTTATAAGCTAAAATTCTTTAAAAGTTTTTTCATCAAATTGGGGTTTTGAAGATGATGATGCATATGATGAACCATCCATAGCTATAAGCTTTTTATTACCCATTTGATGAATAATTCTTTCTGCTCCCCTTCCTCTATAAGAGGAAGATCTTCCGCGGCCTCTTCCCTTTTCCCAGGGGATCATTCCTGAAAACTTAAACATAAGGATTAGAATATTTATCCACAAGAAAGTATTATTTCTTTATATTTTAGATCATTTAGCTGTTTATTTAAGGATCTTATCCTATATTCAATCTGTTTATAGCATAATCTTTTGCCTTATCCGATATAAAGGGAATTTCTTTTATTTTTTGAATATTATTATCCAATCCTATTAATTCGATTTAGATATCATCTTTTCTTTCAATGATTATGCTCATTGCTATTCGCAAAATTCCTCTTAGATGACTCATTGATTTAAATATTCCCTGGTAAGAAAATTAGGAAGACTATTATCAGTCCCCTTTTTATAAATTATTTCGAAATCAAAAGGTGCAAGATGAGATTGCCATCTAGCAAACATCTGCTTAGAAACATCATGTTTAAAATCTTTGTTAAACATGTATTTAGCTGCATTACGTCAGTTTTAATTATAAACTTTTTGTTGAATAAATCATCTTGAAATTTTAAAACACATTTGACTATTGCAAGAATCTCTTTTGCAACAGTTGCATAATTCTTTTGGATATCATTCCATTTTCAGAATGAAACCTAATAAGATATTCTTGTTTATTAATTGGAGATATCTGTTTAAATATACCTCCATACCCTATGTCTGAGGCATCAGTTTCAATATTTTTTTCCCATTCTGGGTTTACAATCATTAAGCAAGGAAGGTTTTGAACCTTCTGCTTAATCTTTTGAACTACTTTATATGATCGATAGACCATGGCTTAGGATTTTTCCTTAGCCTATCATATAGTAAAGCAGTATCTTCTGCTAGATTTTTATAATAAGGAAGAATGTAATTTAAACTTCAAAGAAATCTCTGTAATTGGGTTTTATCCAGAATCTCATCTGGAAATTTAAAACCAAATTCGATACTTCTATTAATTGGAATTATTTCTAAAGCAACATCTTTGGTCTAGATATAACTAAACCATTTTTTAAATTATATTTTTGAATATTTCTAAATGTTTAAAATGAGTTTCAATATCCTTTGAAAATACAAGGATATCGTCAATATAAACAATAATGAATTCACTGTAAGGAATGAAATTATCATTCATAATATTCTGAAATTCTGATGGGGCATTTTTTAATCCAAATGGCATAACATTCCATTCGTAATGCCCAATAGAACTGCAAATGCAGTTTTATACCTATCCTTTTCATCAATTTGAATTTGCCAATATCCTGATTTTAAATCGAATTTAGAAAATATGTTTGACTCATATATCTTATCTAATAAATCTTTTTTATTAGGTATAGGATACCTTATCCATTTTAAAACTTTATTAAGAGGTTTATAGTTAATAACTAACCTTGGTATACCTTTTTCTTGTTCAGAATATTTATTAACATAAAAGGCTGTACATGACCATGGAGACTTTGAATTTCTTATTAGATTTTTGCTTAAAAGAGATTTTATCTCTTGCTTACATAATTCCATATATTCAGAATTCATTTGACAAGGTCTTGCCTTGGTCGGAATTTGAGTTTCAATAAAGTTTTTCTCGTATGGGAGTGAAACAATATGTTTCTTTCTATCCCAGAAAGCATTGGGATGATCGTTACATATTTGTAAGCTGAATTGATGTTCTATAAGTTTAATCTTTTCTTGTAATTTTGAATTATTTAATCTTTCTTGAATATTTAAAGAAAATATTTCTTCTTGTAAAAATTTAATTTGATTTATTTTTGCTTTCAGCAATTCATCTTTTAATTATTTAATGTTCTTGTTATTGGATTAGAAATAAATCTAAAAACAATTTCTTTTCCTTCATACGTACCAGTTATTCCCGTACGGGCTACGTTTTTTAAAGGAAATATTTTATCAAAGAAAGGACTTTCAAGTATAACTTGGTTTCCAAGATTTTTTACTAATACAAAGCTTGTATTAATACAGGTATTATTTTGACAAATAAAAGCTTGAGGAATTTTATAATTTACCTCCAATTTTCCTTTCCCAGCATGACTGAAAGTATGAGTAGTTTTATAATAGTATTTTGTAGGAATTAATCCTTCCTGTATACAATTTAAATCTGCACCGCTATCAAAGAGTGCAATTACTTCTATCAAGAAATCATTTCCTAATAGTAGTTTAATTTTTTCATGCCATTTTTGAGAAGTAATAATCTCTCTTATATTTTTCAAATATAATTCTGATTCTTCTATTTGTTGAATATTTAATTTATCTTTTTCTAGACATATTATTCTATTGTCTAATTCTTTATTATTTTGTTGTAAAATCTTTATTTCTGATTTTAAATTGTTAATTTCTCTTTTAATTGTTGTATATCAATAGGTTTTTTATCTCTATTTCTCTGATTCAAATTGAATTTTTAATTCAGCCAGAGAAAATGGTTTTGATTCTTTAGAATTTGAACAAGAAGGACCTTCTTCTTGCTTTCCATATATGAAGAGATTATTTTCTCTTTAATCTGTGGATCGTCTACCACTTTTAATAATTCTATTATTTCACTTGTTAATACGTTTATTTCTATATATTTTATATTATGAAATTATTTGATAAATATTTCTTTTCTTTTTCTGAAGTATAATTACAGCAATTGTTTTTGCAACAGTTATTTTCTTCGGAGGAAGAGTATAAGCTTTCATTTTCCAAAATATTTAAATCTTCATTTGAAGATTGATCAGGTTCAGAATCTGATTCTAATAATATTTTGATATTTGATCTCTTAAATCTTCATCTTCTAGCTTATTTAGCATTTTTTTAACCCAGCAAGTTTTTGCTCTGTGACCTATTTTACCACATTTTTTACAAATCAATTTTGACTTATATGTCTTGTAAGAAAGTTTATGTTCTTCGTATTTTTTAATTCTTTTATTTTTTCTATCTTCCTTTTTTTTTTCTGATGTTGGTAAGGATTTGATTTTTTAATCTTCTTAGAATTACTTGAGGTTCCTTCTATACCGAATTGACTACAGAATTCACCTAATTGTTTCTTCTCATTTAAAGAATGATTCTTAATTTGCTGGTTTAATTTTATTTCATTACATAAATTTAAACCGTCTTGAATACAAGTTCCTATTAACTTGCCATACGTATAATCATCATAATTTATACTTATTCCTCATTTCTAAGGTTATCTCTAACCCTTTCTGCAAATAGATGTGGGAGGCCAACTACGAATTTGACTTCCAGTGTGAGCTATTAGACTCTGAGAGTTCCATTACTCTACTTAAAAAGTATCTTTATAACACCTAAAAGAGGTTAGAGTTCTACACTTAAGATTTTGTAGAAGAGTCCTAATATTCTCCGAATTATCAGACCATCTGCCTGTAAAATGTTCTATAATATTAACTATCAAAGATAAACTGAGTTATTTTTCAACAACATCATTATCCTCTTTTGTACTATTGAGGATTTATTGTCTATCTGAATCTGATAGATAATTATCTCACCAACCTTTAAGTTGGACAGTAAAACCTGATATGATCATTTGAGCTATTATCTTAGTCGTATTCTTATTATTCTGACAAATAGTACTATACATAAGCATCCTAAGGACAGTATTATAAATCTGCCCTTCTGTTTGACCATCTATGTTCCATTCATAGATTATTTTTCCACTATACGGATTATTTACTATGTATTCTTGTTCTTCTATTAGAACATCCTATGGAGTAGGCCTAGGATAATAATACATCCTTTGAGTCGGCTTATTAGCAAACTTAGATAACTTCATGATTTCATCATTAATCTTCTGCTTATAATCTTCTTCTTTTAGACTATTTTCAAAATCTGTTAATGTATTTATTTTAGATTTTTTAGAATATTAATTGAATCATTTAATGTTTGCATAAGATTTTCTTCAGACTTCGTTTTGAAATCTGTTACCTTAGGAGGTAATTGAATACTAGGAGTAGCAATAGATTCCTTTTCTTTTAACTGGTCATTTATTATGACACTTTGTTTTTCTTTGAAATGACATAAAATTTTATCCATTTTCTTTGAAATATCTTGGAGTTGTTCTCCAATTATTATCAAATAAAGATTTGAATAGTTTTGTTGTTTTATTAAACCATTTATATGAAAAATCATTATCTGCAAGGTTTCACCTTCCAGATGTTTTTGAAAAGCTTGATAGTATCTTTCCTCTCATTGTTTTTCAATTTTAAAACCATTAGTAGGAGGGAAAACAATTGATACTATGTTTCCATTAATATTAAAATTTCTTTCTATAATAGATATAATACTATTAGTGTATTTTTCAATAAACCATGGAACAAAAGGTATGATCTCTTGTTTTTTATTTAATTCATTATAATATTCTTTTCTAAAAAATTCTTTGTCTGTTTTTTCAAAATTTTTGAAAAACCATGTTCTAAATAATTTCCACTTAGGTTGAAGAAACTCATTAGAGATCTCTTCTCTTACCGGTGATCCCGGAATAAAATCTAATTTTTCTTTTGGATTCATATTTATACAAAATTTATTTCTGATTTGGTTAGTTCCGGATCTATTCTTATTCTTCGAACTATATTATCCGAGTTTATTCTTAATTCATCTATTTTTCTTTCAGGAAATTCTTCCCTGATTCTAGATGTTGATGCCCTAGAAGGACTTCTAACTGTGTAATCTACAGGAGAGATATAATAGTGTGATGACACTGATTTTGATAAGGAGGGTTCATATTTTATTTTATTATTCTCAAATTGTATTTGAACCGACCCTTCATTTGTTTGTGAAATATTTATTGGATTATTATCTACATATTGTTGAGATGGGTTAACTTTATGTAAAACCCAATTTTCTGGAAAATTAATTTCTTCCCATTTAATTCTTCTTCTAGTTGTAATATTAGTTTTACTAAAATTTGTTTCTATTAGAATAGTTTCAATCAAAAGTTTATCTACCATTTACAATGAGGATTAAGTGTAAATAAAGGTTTATAATAAATCCTATAACAGATACATATTACCTCTGATCCTGGTACATAATTGTAGCCATGCGTTTTAACATTTAAAGTTAAAGCATCTAAAATATTAACATCAGACAATGATAATTGCAGATTAGGATAAACATTAAAATAGACTGGGCCATGGGCCAGACTAGATTGAACAATTCTCATAAGGGATTGTTTCTAATTCAAGTTTTTAGCATCTCTAAGAGCTGCTACAAAACTTTCTGGTAAGCCTTCTAGAGTCAAAGGCTTAAATGAAATTTGCACAAGTCCTATATGAATAAACTTATATTCTTTTTTATATTTTTGTAAATCTCTTTTTGATAATAATTTTATTATCATTTCATCTTTGTTTAAAGAAATGTTTCCTCGGTTGTTTTAACAACTTGTTTTAATCCCAATTTTTTAAAGTTCCTAATTTATATATTAGTTTATAATCAATTTTTGGAATAGTCCATTTATTTAATAAATCTAAATTATGAGGAATATCATATTCTTCCTCTATACTGTTTTTAACAGTATCTTCTGATTTTGAAATATTCATATTTGAATATCAGATTTAAGTGTTGAAACATACACTCATACTTCAACAGAATTACCATGGCTCTGATAGCATAGAAGGGAGGGAAATTCTACACCCTGAAATAATAATATTATTAGTATTATTATTACTATTATTATTATTACTATTATTATTATTATTATTATTACTATTATTATTATTATTACTATTATTATTATTATTATTATTATTATTATTATTATTATTATTATTATTATTATTATGTTATATCATATTATATTATATTATATCATATGATATCATATTATTTTATATTATATTATATCATATGATATGATATGATATCATTTCATATCATATCATATATTATATAAGATATAGTTATAAGTATATATAAAAGTAACTATTAACATATATAAATAAGATAATAAAATGTTTAACAAATAATGAACGAGCCAAGTTGCACGATTCATACTCGAGCTTGAAAAACTGCTAACGAGCTGGGCTCGAGCCTAAGAACCTTATCAGGAGTCCGGCTCGAGCTTTGGAAAAGAGCTATAAACAAGCAGAATTTGAGCTCAAAGTTCCATTAAGATAAATAAATTGAACTCGAGTTTAGACGAGCTCAAACTTAAATGGACTCGTTTACACCCCACCTTTCAAGCTACATCAGGTAATAGATTGAAAGGTTTAAGTTCGAAGAAAAAACCAAACCTTGTATCGAAGAAAAACCCAAAACCAAAACATAATAGTTGGGTTTCGAATATTTAATTTAGTTTACATATTACGTGTCATGTGAAAACTATTCGTTTTTTATCACTTCAAATGTAACAACATGTCTTAAAAAATATGTTTGGTAAGTTTACATATTATATATATTTAAATTTCATACCTGATTAAGACGTTGCGCACGTGATACTGGCCCGTCTCAGTGCTATTATTATTTTAACACCAATATAATACTAAATCGCCAAAAAGGAAGTCGTCACATATTATTAGTTTTTGCTATGTATTCTCAAAATGAAATCAAGTGTTTGGTTGATGAAAAAGTCTTTACTATACTTGGGATGGATCTTCATTGATCAAAGAGTTAGAAAGATCATAATAGATCATTGAAAAAGGTAAATGTATTTTAACATGATTGTATTTTTCTCTTTTATCTTATGTTGAAATTGTCTTTGATTTGTATCAAACTTTATTTTATCTTCAAATATTGCTATACATTCATCATCTTTAATAGTTTGTTTAAATTGAAAAATTACAGGTATTGTATTTCTTTTGTTTTATAACTTTGTTTATACTATCGGTTTGAAATATTTCAAGTATACAAAATCTACAATTGGATAAAAAAATTCTTGAAGATCGAAAATGATATCTCTTTGATAAGGAAGTTCTATTTTTCGTGTTTTAACCAGACAAATGAATTCCTTTATACAAGGGTTGAATCATCACAATAGTTGGGACGAAATAATGAAATGCTACAAATCTTCATGAAAGAGTACTACCGCTGATAGTTATAACCGTAGGAGATTGAAAACTTATGCCGTTAAGAAATTCTTCAGTAGTAACTTCATTAGAAGTAACCAAGTTAATGTTGATTGCCTAAGTTGTTGAAGCATACTTATCACTACTATTAGTTATTGCAGGTCACATTTTTGAATTCGTTGCAACTTCAAATGTATAATCAACAAGGCAAAACAAAAAATTTTCACATTGGTCTTGCGTACACCTACTCTGGTAAAATTATTATGAGAAAATGTTAACAATATAATTAAAACAATTTGTCAATTTGGGTTAGATTCAATGCATGCCTTCTCTGGTCCAACATACACATACGTTGAATCTTATTAACAATTTTGTATGTATTTAGCTTAAAACAACTGAAAATTTATGGTCTAGCATACGACACTACCTTTGGCTTTGTTAACTTCACTAACCCATATCATGTGTGCTTGTCCCATAAGGCTCTTTTGGCCTTAAGTAAGCACTAAGGTCTCGGTTTTTCAAGTTATTTTCTACTTTACAAAGACTTGGGCTCTTCATGTATTTCTAATACTTCTTTGTTGTTCTAGTGTCAAGACTCTATTCTTTGCTACATTATTATCGTCAGAAGCTTTTCGGTATTTGCGACACCCTACATAAATCTCACATATCGGCAACGTGTTTTGGGCGTATTGGCTGTAGATAAGAGGAGAACCCTGCAGTTAATCGTGCTCAGGTGATAACAATCTAGGGATGGGTGACCTCTCTAAAAAGTTTTCATCCGAGCAATCAAAAGCACATACATGAGCTCCTTGTGGGTAAAACAGACAATATTAGTGGTACAAAGGGTCGGATGTTACAGGATGGTATCAAAACCACTCTTGTGCCATTCAAGATGGTGGGACAAACCTCACTAAGGATGGTGAGTTCTCAGACTCATCGAGGACGATGAGTCCAAAGGAGGTGATTGTGACACCCTACTTAAATCTCACATTTGTCGTGGACAGAAGAGATGTTGGATTTATAAATAATGTCTAGTCTCTAATATCACCAAAACATTTTAGGTGTATTAGCTATGGATGAAAGGAGAACTCCATAGTTAAGCGTACTCAGATAACAACAATTTAGGGATAGGTGACCTCCCTCAAAAGTTTTCACCCGGGCAACCAAAAGCAAATCCATGAGCTTCTTATGGACAAAGCGAACAATATTGGTGGTATGAGGGGCTGGATGTTACAGTATTTTGTGTTCGTGTTGATTGGACATTTACACACTCAATTTACGCTCACAGACTAGGCTATTCTAGGCTCTTTTTTGGGATACATTCATGACAGGTTTATTTATGTTGTTTTTCATTTCTAACAATAGCCTTTTACTCTGCATATCTTAAATCACGTTAGCCCTAGTTCATGTCTACCTTTAACTACTCTCACCCCTGTAGAAATAAAGGTATCACGATATTCTAGTTTCCCTACAGATGATCCTTCATTCTATTGTAACTCTATTGGTGCTCTTTGGTAGCTTATAGTGACTCATTCTTATATTGCATATGTTCACTATGAAGCGTATGAAGCGTACACCACCAATCACACGATTGGGTTCATTTGCAAACCACCTCCATCAAATCACAAGTTGTCGCATGTCATGATTTTTTTTAAAAAAAAAAGGTTAATTATAAGCGCATACTAGTAATTTTCCCATTCTCTCCCTTTTTCATGTCTTATTATTTAATTATATATATATATATACATATATATATATATATATACATACATATATATACATACATATATATATACATATATATATACATACATATATATATACATATATATACATACATATATATATACATATATATATACATACATATATATATACATATATATATATATATATATATATATATATATATATATATATATATATATATATTAAAACAACTTCCCACTCGTTCTTTAAACCACTACAATTTTTTTTATAGGAACTCGTTTTTTTCCTAAAAAGTATATCATAAAAACAAGTTTTTCGTTATCTTTAATTATAGTATAGTCTTGCAAATAAAAAAAACAAAAATACTAATTTTATAAAATTGTTACTATAGATTTTTACACATGTTTAAATTTGTTACACCTGCTTTTACAAGTGTGTAAACTAGGCATTTTGTAAACCAACTTTTACATCCTTTTTTAAATTCAAACATTATATACATTTAAAATTTAAAAAAATCACCAAATTCAAATATTATTAAATATATTATGACAAATGAAAAAATTATGAAAATATGAACATATAATTAAATGTCTACATTAAGAAAATATCTCAATGTAGACGTATAATTGTTACCCGACATTCAATAAAAAATACATCCTAAAAAATGATTATTTAAAATATATCACAAAAAATAGAAATAACATATAAAATAGTTGTTAACATGTGTGAAAACAAATATTTAGAATCTAGTTGTAAGCCACTTTAAACACATGTAAACTTAATATTTACACAATTATAAGACTTATCATTTACACATATGTAAGACTTACCATTTACACATAAAAAATAAAATTATAAATCAAATATTTGATCACTTAACACACGTGTAAGTCACTTTTATACATGTGTAAATTTCCTTTTACGTATGTGTAAAAAAGTCAATTTTACACATGTGTAAAGTCATTTTTATGTTTCAAACAATTTATACAATCAAATTTAACACTTTTCAAAAAATTATTTATAATAAAAATGGTATTATTAAAAAGATATTTGTTACATATGAAAACCTTATTACATATATGAAACATAAAAAATGGTCATATTATAGAACATATTTAGAATTTCCTTATGATATCAATATATAACTGTTTGTGTACAACCAATAATGGAGTAATTTTTAAAATCATGTAGCGCTTATGATATCTGCATATAATTTGTCAATTTTGCTTTAGATTCGTTCGATTAGAATAGTTAAACTCTGTCAAATCTATTGAACCTTAATATATATGATGTTGAATGTAGATTAAATTTTTAAGAAGATGAAAAAGTTGTTTACAAAATGTCTGGTTACACATGTGTAAAATATAGCTGTAAATACATATAAAAGTAGTTGTAACAATTTTTCTTTAAAAAAATATTTTTTTAATTGGCAAGACTACACTCTAATTAATAATAAAAAAAATCTTGTTTACATGGTATAATTTTTATAAGAAAAACAAGCTTGTATAAATTGTTTTTTAGATATTTAAAGAAAAAGATTGAAGATATTTAGGAAAGAGAAAATGATCAATATTAAATAACTAAAGATAAATATAATCCTTATCTTTAGGCTTCATAAAAATACACATCTTGAACTTTTTATTTTAAAAAACAACCACCATTGATTTTAACCAAATAAAAATTAACATCTAGTTTAAAAGTTTTCTTAATTTTAATAGTTTGCATTGGAACTATACCCTATACATATATGTGTGCGGTTTTGGTGTTTTATACGCTTGTAGTCTTCTTTAGATACCTCCTAATGTACTTCCTCAGTTGCAATGTTGAAAAAAAATACAATATTAAAACTCTTATTAGACGCCATTTATTCTTTTTACGCTTTATACAATATTAATGTATCAAAATAATATTAATGATATAGCAATTTTCGAAGGACGAAAGTAATTTTTTATATTCGGAGGAAATGTTGTCTTTTTATTAAAAAGAGTCTTCATAGCAACTATTTTCCATATGTTCATCTTCATAACTTCAAATTTGAAGAAATGAAGCATTTTGAAGCCAAGATCGTAGATGCCAAATCTACAACCTGATAAGCTTTGTATATGCTTCAAAGTTCAATTTTTTGAACTTGGATCATGTTTATAGTTGCTATTATGTCTTTTTCATGCGATAGCTCGCTACAAATAGAATATGAAGTTGTGGTAATGATCATTACCATTCAACCAACCAATGATTAGTAGATAAATTTATCTTTCCTGTGAGCATATCTTTTAAAAACATATGAAGTTGTAATAAATCAATGCATGATTGAATCTTATGTTTACTATCATCCAAGAGAAAAGAATTAAATTCATTGGTTTCTTTGGGTAATAATAGACAAATACTTGAAAAGAAGTGTTATAATTCTCTAGTACAAGTATTAAGGTCGTATTATTATGATTACAACTTTGATATTTAACTAAATAATTTCATGAATTATTTATTAAAAAATGTATTGTTGATTGAGACGTTGATAAGTCATGCTATGCCTTTTCGATGCATACGTTCAAATCTAAAGAGACCAAACATGAGTGGTTTGATTTGTTAAACTTCTTGTCTTCCACTTGCAGCAACCTTTGACTCTCAATAAGATCTTAAATTGAAGTTCATATCTTACATTTATGGTTTCGTTCATTTTGGAGGATTGTATTAAAATTATTTTGACTTTTAAGATTGTAATAATTCATGAAGTTTTAATTGTTGAAATGTCACTGAAAGAAATTATTTTTTCATAGTGAAAATTATAAAAATGATTCTTATAGTTTGATCATACTACAAAGTTTGATCCTCAAAATATAAAAAATTATAAATTTAGTCTAAACATTTTGTAGTTGATAGCAAATTTAGTATCGAACGTTAGAGTCTGTTAGTTTTTAACGACACGATGACTACATTTGTAATATGATCAAACCATAAAAAACAATTCATTGTGTAATTTTCTCTAAAAAATTAAAAAAATATAATTTTTTTTTAATTTATGTCCTATTTAGTCACTTAACTTGTAGGGTATGTTCGAATCCTATATGCTTTATCTGTTTAGGTTAAAGTGTTTTTATTTTTTATATTTTAATGATTATTGACCTCAATTAACAATTATTAACTAGAAAAAAGCTTATCTTTCAAAACGGACAATCAAATTTTCTTCGAAAGAAGCCAACTATTAGTTTAGAAAAAATGTTTTCCAAAATAATCCAATTCGTACAGTACTAGGTTTAACAACGAAAATTCAATTAAAATTTTTTAAAAACAAAAATTTGAATCGTAGGTTTAAAAAAATTCGAACAATTGGCTAAAAAAATCCAAGTCAACCCAGACAAAACAAACAAGCTGCAAGATTAGCAGATAGGATTCAAGAAAGATTGTTTAAAGAATACAAGCTGAGGTCAAGACTATATAGATAGAGGCTAGCAGGTAAGACTTTTGGTCAACTGGATGTTGAGGTGGACCCTAAGATTAGCTTCGAAGGGGAAGCCTTTACTGAAGGCCCAGAAGTTGAACCTGTGAACCTTGAGACAGGAACTTCTTCAGCACCCATTACCCTCAGTGAGGCACCAGCTGGTGAAGGTGCTTCACAACCTATCTCTGGCCAGAGCTTGACTGCTGAATCAAGCAATGAAGGCCAAAGCTCTCTCCACCCTGAGTCACCAAGACCTGTGAGTGATAAAGGAAAAAAGAAATTGACTTCTGAGGAGATTGAGGAAGAGGAAAGAGAGAGTAAGAGGAAGCTAAAGGGAGAAAGTTTAAGAGGGTATCCAGGCTTCATGGAAGTTGCCATCAGGGCTACCCCTAGGCCAAATACTCAGGATGATGAGTTGAGGGCAACCGAAATAAACTACTTGGGGACCAGAAACTACAATGTGGATGAACTACTCTCTCTCCCCTTAGTTGAACTGAATGAACTGGCTGACAAGGAGTTGTCCAAGGAGAGAAAGAAGGCAAAGGATGTAGTATTGCTTCTCGAAAACATGGAAGAAAGGAGACAGAAAAGGCTCTACAAGCATGCTCCTACCCTCTCCCCAGTTCAAAAAAGTCCCGAGACAGAGGCTGTGGCAGCTGCACAACCTTAGTTAGACAAGGAAGCTGATAGACTAAACATGATCAACTACCTGAGTGCCACAGGACTCTATCAGGCATCTACACTTCTTCCTTATCATATGAGTATGTTGAATTTGAGTATCTTAAGAAGCTGGAGCAACAAGTCATCAAAGAACAAAAGGATGCTAAGAGAAAACTAAAGGAAGAAGTTGCAAAGTCAAGAGCCATCATCCAAAAGAGCCAAAAGAAGTCTACTGACAGAAAAAAGATGACGAGCTTCTTGAAGCTGTATGGATTCTCCAGAAAGAGGCTTGGTCCAACGTCTCTATCCTCTATGGATGAGCACATCAGGGTGATCAAGCAGAAGATTAAGAAGGGAGAGCTTGTTGACTTGCATTCTCTACCAAGTCCAGCTCAACTTGACGTTGAGGTTAAGGTTGAACCCTTTGAGATAACACAACTTGGACCTAGAGCTGAATCTCAGCCAACTTCATCTTCTGATCCTCAACAGGGTCCTCTTTACTCTCCTTCTGAACCCGTGAGAGAAGAGAACCCAACTGAGAGAGACACAGTAGAACAGTAGAACAACCTGGTGCTGAAGACCAGTCCTCTTAGTTAAAGACTTCAAAGAGGAGGAAAAGGAGGCCATGAAGAGTGTTTCCAAGAAGAAGACCAAGACATCCACCTCTACACCTCAGGATGAGTCAGAGCACCCTAAGTTAGTGCAAGAAGAAGCTGCTCAACCAACTCCAACTCAAGTAGAGCCTCTTGCAACTAGAAGACCCATCTTGTCCTAGACTTTTGCTACTAATCCAGACAAGTGGTATGTCATCAGAGATCAAGGAGGTCAAGATGTCTATTTCTGGCAAGACATGCTTGATCTCCCTCTACATGATCTCCATGATATGAGAAGATATTATGAGAGTCTGAGGGATCCTGACCAGATGATGAAGAAAGGTATGGTCTTAATCCTAATGAGGACTGTCAACATCTGAATAACTTCTCTGTTTTGGTAGCATCAGCCTAGGGGGAGTTTGTAAGGTTATATTAGAAGGCTGATGCAACCAAAGAAGCCAAAACAACCAAGAAGCTTCATGCATGCATGCACTGATGTACAAGGTAGAAGTTACTTCAAAAGTTTTACACTCATCATAGAAATTATTCTAAGTGTAAAATCTTCTGAAGCCAAAGACCAAATCTTTTGAAGCCAATGAATTGAAGACTGATTTCTTTTGAAGACAGAGAGGACATGCTTTCTCTGATCTAGTTTTCCATAAAGCTTACTTACTTTCCGCTGCAACTCTGAAGACTCACCAACTTATACAAGTTGGTGAAAAGGTCCATGCTTTAGTAAACTATAGATTATGGTCTTCAGTCTGTAACTTCCTACTTTATACCTTTTATCCTTTTTATAATATATTAGGATGTGAGCTATGACATGTCATAGTCACTAGTCAAAAGGCAATCTGCCTTTTAACTTTACATTGATCTTGTTGTCTAGATTAATGTTTCCAGCTAGTCTTCAAAGTATGGCCGGCTGTAGGATGTAGTATAAAGTATCTCAGGTCCTTGTACTTCTTTTTATGCTTTGTAATACCTGTAAAAAAACTTGAGAGCAATATACAGCATCCTTGAAAACCATATTACTCTGTTCTTGTTCTTAGTTGTGTCTCATTTTTTACTTGTATTCTTAGTATTATTTACATAAACCTGGTTCCCTATTTGATATGTTAAGTGTTCTAACACTCTCCTCATTGTGAGATTGATTGTATTGACCATCCCTTAAACCGGTCGTGCAATTAGTATCAGAGCTTTTCCAGGCTCTTGATTGTAAGATCTCACCATCTTAAATCCCTTCATTTTCTCAAAACACTTAACAACTTAAATGGCAGCTATCACAAAGGTTGATATGGAAACCGGTACTATGACAAAGTCTCCACTGATCACTCCTGATGACTTTGATACTTGGTGCCAAAGAATGGAAGGCTTCATCAAGTCTCAAGACTCTAGGATGCAGAGATGTGTTGTCTCTGGACCTCATGTACCATCCACCTCTTCAGCTGCTGGTGGTGGTGGTATGATACCAAAGGAAGTGGCTGACTATTCTTAAGAAGACTGGAAGAAGATAGACATAGATCAGAAGGCCATGACCGCCCTCCAAACTACTCTTCCAAACTTTATCTATAGAGGCTTCAAGAAGTGCAAGACTGCCAAACAGCTATGGGATGCACTGAAGCAATAGTTTGAGAACTATTGTATGAGGGGTCAAATGAAGCAAAACAGAACAAGAAGGACCTCTTGAAGCAATAGTTTGAGAACTTCACCTTAAAGGCAGGTAAAACCATGACTCAACA
Organism: Flaveria sonorensis; assembly: GCA_025506505.1. NCBI lineage: Eukaryota > Viridiplantae > Streptophyta > Magnoliopsida > Asterales > Asteraceae > Flaveria > Flaveria sonorensis. Next base: position 46,554 of record JACCIY010001332.1, read on the forward strand.
ACATTTCAGGTATGTTGAGATTGTGGATACTTTAATGGATGTTGGAGTAACTCTTGAGAACAGGGACATTGTGAGGATGTTTATGTCCCACTCTTCCCAGACAATGGACACACTATTGTGTGATCATTAGGAGGACTGAGAACCTCAAGACCCTTACTCTCACTGAGTTGTATGGTATCTTCAGTGGCTACCAAATAGAGATGAACATGCAAAATTTATCTGGTAACTCCAACAGTCAGCAGAGTTCAGCCCTTCATATGATTGTAAGGGATTGCAAAGAACCACAACATTATCTCATCTGTTATCCTGACAACTAACAAAAGGGTCATTTCATCACCTTCCCAGAGACACCAAGAGAGAGCTACACCCAAGGAAGCCCATTCTAAGAGACAAGCTCTTAACAAGCATTTGTGTCTACTGATGAAAGCACAGGCAACTTTCTCTTTACCCTTGAAGACATGGACTATATCCATCCAGATGATCTGGAGTATATGGAAATAGTCCAACAGATGGCTCTTCTCACTCACAGAGTCAAGAAGTTCTACAAGAGGACAGGGAGGAAGTTTCCTAGCAATGCAACCAGTGGAAAGTTTGGGCTGGACAAAAGCAAAGTGAAGTGTTGCAAATGTAACCAAATGGGACACTTTGCTAGAGAGTGCAAGGCACCAAGAACAAGTGGTGGCCAAGCACAAACCAGACCAAAATACACTGATTGAGCTCCCCAGAATGAGAAGCCCAAGCAGCAAGCTGCAGTTACTGTTGAAGAAGGAGGCTTTGACTGGAGCTTTTTGGTTGAGGATGCATCTCCAAACCAAGCACTAATGACAGATCATGAAGAAGCCAAGGTATTGGAACATCTTTGTACACCTTAATGTATTGCTAAAGTTAACTGATATAGGTCCTATAACTTAGAGATGAGAACTGATCTTGAGTCCTTAAACATTTTAAAAGGTGATTTCAAAAGAGCTGAAAATGATTACAAACTTAAAATAGAAGATTTAGAGAAACCCATTTCAACTCTTAAGTATGAACATACCAATTACAAGACTCAGATCAAAGATCTCATCACTAAGTTAACTGAATGTCAGGCTGAGCTTGTGATCACCAAAGCCAGGACAGAAAAGTGTGTTCTTGAAGAAGAGGACTTCAAGAACATGATATCCTCATCCTTGAATGCAAAAGTTTGTTATCAGAATAAGTAGGGACAGGAATCTACTGAGATAGCTCCTCCATACACTCTATTGTCTGTAAGATCTCCAAGGTGTGAAACTTGTGAAGATGAGCTTCCCCTTATAGACCCCATAGATGAAGAGGATGAAGAGGAGATAGTGAAGGATGATTTTGAGAAGAGTGAAGAAGATCATCCTAAGAAGGGTCACTATTCTCCTGAGGAGAGAAAAGAATCTGGGATGACCAAGTCTAAAAGGAAGAACTTGATTAGAAAAACCAAGAGGAAATCAAAGAAGGCTCAAGGGATCAAGGCCACTTTCAACTCTAAGCAGAAACAAGTGTTCATCTCTGCAGGATTTGAAGTGGTGAAGACTGAAGACTCGACTATGAACTCTAGTACCAAGAGTTCTAGTTCATGTCTAACTCATTCCAGTAAAGAGAAAAGGCTGATCAGCTGTGTACCACTACTACACAGCCTGAACCATCCAGTTCCCAGAGCAAGTCTCACCCTAAGAAGCTTGTTGCATCATCTGTGAAGATGAAGATGGAGGTGGAAAGTGATCAAGTTTAGTCTTTCTCTCAAAATAAGACTCTCAGAAGGAAGCAAATGGATTGCATCATGTGTGTTAGTACTTCTTATCTTGCTAAAGATTGTATCTACAATCCTAAAAGTACTGTCCAAATGATCAAAAAGAAAACTTCTAAGAAGAAGAAAGAAAAACTGTCACACCCTCAAAATCCGCGTGCGGGGTTTTACGCGAGGCGCGTGACATACCAGGATCTCAGTCATTAGTTACCAAGAACGACTCTATATGATTAATAAACAAAACCAGAGTCAACGTTTAAAATACTGCGGAAGCGTTTTTAAAACTGGAAAACCCAAAACAAGTAATATGTAACGAGAATGCGCAAAACAAACGCGCCCCAAACACAAATGTATAAAATGAAAATAATCCCAATTGTAAACAATGCAAATGTAGACAACTCAACAATGCTGACGTGCGTGCTCCTAGGCAACTGGCAACCTTAACCTGAGAATAGCATACTAAACAAGTCAACACATGGTTGGTGAGTTCAAGAGTTTGCGTTAAAATATAAACCAATCATAGTTTCAGAGCATAAGTAGTGTATTGCAATAGATAGCTAGTCTATTAACATAAAAATATTAATCATAGTGATCTCGCGATTGAAGCTGACTGTGATACGTTTGTTGCCTCCCGTCACGACTTACCAGGTCGTGACGAATATGTGATAGGACAAAATTGCACCCGTTTGACCTCGAGTCGCACAGGTGGGGCTCGTCAGACCCAGTAGTACTACCCAAGATTTCCCCGCTATCAATATTAACAATCCGAAAGTGTGAGGACTTTCCATGGTAAACAGCACTATATCAATATTATACACACTCATATATAAAAGCGTTTGTGATCAACAGTATGCTATCTCCCCCAAAAGAGATTATGTAAAATGAGTGGGGCAAGAACTCACCTGGTATGCGCAAGAATTAACTTAGAGTTTAACTTGAAAGAAAGAAGGAAAGACAACCTTCAAAGGTCACCTAGAATACAAGAGTACATAAGTACGTGTGCACAAAAACAACACGAACCCTAAGTGCTCTACAAACCAAGGAACTCAAGGTTTAAGAATACAAGACACATTTGACCCAGTTGACCCGTTGGACCCGTTGGTGACATTATAGGTGATAATTCATTAAACTAACACAACAGCATATCATACATGATCAACATACCACTTGATTACATATAGCACATCACCACCACATGTACTACCTAGATCATCATATAACTAGATATCATACAAATCATGCAAATCACAACAGGCCAAAACAGATAACAACCCAAATCAACATTCATACAACATAAACAACACATTTAGTCACCTTAGAACCCATCCATGAACACACTAGCATGATCCTAATATCCCAAACATGCTCAAATCATCCAATTCAAGGATTTGCACAATTAAAGTTTCCCTTTTGGGAAAGTTCATCCAAATTCATCAAACTCACACAACATTCATGAATTCATCAATTATATACCATTTCAAGTCCATGACAACATCTAAACATGATCAACAACACCTAATCATCATGATTCATCAACTTTCATACCCAAAAGTTACTATCTTTAGTAAGGTATGAACTACAACATGCATTCTTGAATTCCTAACATTCATATCAACCATCTAGCATCTAATCATCATCACAAACACATCCATAACATTCACACATCATCCAATCCCAATTCATGCAAATAAAGTTACTATTATTAGTAACCTATGAACATGCACCCAAATCATGGCTTTCTTGTAAAATCGACGTTAACTAATATTATACAATACAACTAACATAATCACAACATCAAACAACCATTATTCAACATCCAATTTGATCCAAATTGCCTCAAACTCACGGCCAAGATAACCCTATGAACAAACAACCAAAATCCAAACTTTCTTGCATAATCAACGTTAATAGCATCAACACAACCTAACTAACATCATCATCACCAAACAAACAACAAGAATTAACACCCAATTGCAGATTTCGAACTAGGGTTTCGGCCACCATGAAAAACCATCAAAAACATGCAAAAATCTAACCTTTAAACGTGTAATGGCTTGCAATTGATGATTCTAACTTGTTGTATGCCTTGAAATCGATCAAATTCGAATGTGATTGCTTGTTCTTGGGCTGAAATCGCAGTTTGTGGTGTGGGAGGTCGATCGCGGCCGAGGGTGGGATTAGGGTTGGAGTTTTTTTTTTGTTTATTAATTCAATTTTGCATAAATACCCTTTAACCCTTGCATTTTGTATTTTATAAAAATTAAGCTTTTTGAATAGATTTTAATAGTTTTTAACTACTAAACACAATTATTATTAATCACAAATAACAATCATGCATAATTCCCATTATCACAAAACAGAATAAATATGCACTTTTCACGTTACGCGATAACATTACAGTTAACATTCAAATCACATAAGCATAACTTAATAATCACATTGTTAACCTAATTATCATCAATTTAACATTACTGATTATTGTTAAGTCACCAACGTTCAACGACAACCATGTGTGCTCCCAACACGTGTATGCAAGACTTAACGGAACTAACGGAGTTTGGTAACGGAAAATTACCGGATGTCACATTATCCCCATGTTGAAAGAATTTTCGTCCCGAAAATTGCGTTACATGGTGAGTGTTCCATCACTGGTCTACTGCATTGGCACAAGGAAATCGAAATCGTGTGAGTTTTGGATGATTGTCACATCATCCCCATGTTGAAAGAAATTTCGTCCCGAAATTTAATCAATACCTTCGCCAGCTGGCATCGTCCTTTCGAATAGCTGAGGATACTTAAGCTTCATTTGGTCTTCACGTTCCCACGTGAATTCTGGTCCACGTCTTGAGTTCCAACGAACTTTGACAATGGGTATCTTGCTTTGCTTAAGCGTTTTCACCTCACGATCCATCACTTCGACAGGTTCCTCAATGAAACGTAATTGTTCGTTACTTGAACTTCTTCCAGCGGTACGACCATCGTTTCATCCGTTAAACATTTCTTTAGATTTGAAACATGGAATACATCATGGATTCCACTCAATGAATCAGTAAGGCTAGTCGATAAGCCACTGGACCAATTCTTTCCACTATCTCAAATGGTCCAACGTATCTCGGATTTAGCTTTCCTCGCTTACCAAACCGAACTACGCCTTTCCATGGTGAGACTTTCAATAAAACTTTGTCACCAACTTGAAATTCCAAGGTTTTTCGTCGCTTGTCAGCATAGCTTTTCTGTCTGTCTCGCGCTGCTGCCATGCGGTTTCTATCTGAACAATCTTCTCAGTTGTCTCGTGTACTAACTCAGGACCCGTTAATTGACTATCACCAATTTCAGCCCAGCAAACTGGTGATCTACACTTTCTCCCATACAAAGCTTCAAAAGGTGCTGCCTTTATACTAGTGTGATAACTGTTGTTGTAAGAAAATTCCACCAACGGTAGGTGAACTTCCCAGTTATTCCCGAAATCAATCACACAAGCACGTAACATGTCCTCCAAAGTCTGTATAGTACGCTCGCTTTGACCATCAGTCTGTGGATGATAAGCAGTACTCATATCCAATCGTGTACCTAAAGCTTTCTGCAACGACTGCCAGAAGTGTGATGTGAAACGAGAATCGCGATCAGAAATAATTGAGATTGGTACTCCATGCCTCGAAACGATCTCCTTCAGATAAGTCGGGTTAACTTCTCCATCTTATCTGTTTCCTTTATCGCTAGGAAATGAGCAGATTTTGTCAATCGATCCACGATAACCCATATTGTATCGCAACCCGTAGAAGTACGAGGTAACTTAGTAATAAAATCCATTGATATTTGATCCCACTTCCACATAGGGATCTCGGGTTGTTGTAATAATCCAGATGGTTTCTGATACTCCACTTTACCTTTGAGCAGGTCAGACACTTGCTCACATAAGTAGCTACATCTGCTTTCATGTTAGGCCACCAATAGTGCGCCTTCAAATCATGGTACATCTTGTCAGATCCAGGATGTATAGAATACTTGGACTTGTGAGCCTCACTCATCACCAAGTCTCTCAGGTCTCCGTGTAGAGGTACCCATAGTCTATCCATGAATAACGAATCCCATCCGCTTTACTTCTAATTGCTTTTCCATTCCTCGTAACCCTTCTAAACTCATATTTTCTACTTTCAAGCTTCAGTTTGAGCATCACGGATTTGTTCGGGTAATTGCGTACTAATCGTTAGTTGCAGAGCTCGCACTCGTCGAGGCTTAGCAGTCTCTTTTCTACTCAGCGCATCAGCAACTACATTTGCTTTCCCTGGGTGGTACTTAATAGCACAATCATAGTCGTTTAACAATTCCACCCAGCGTCTTTGCCTCATGTTCAACTCCTTTTGCTCAAAGATGTGCTGAAGACTCTTGTGATCGGTGTAGATGGTGCATTTGGTACCGTACAAGTAATGTCTCCAGATCTTTAAGGCAAACTACCGCACCCAGTTCCAAGTCATGGTGGTATAGTTCTTCTCATGAATCTTCAATTGTCTAGAGGCGTATGCTATCACTTTATCCCGCTGCATCAGGACGCATCCAAGTCCTTGAATAGAAGCGTCACAATAGACTACGAAATCATCACTACCATCCGGTAACGCTAATATTGGTGCGCTACACAATTTATGTTTCAGCAACTGAAAAGCAGATTCCTGACTCTCACCCCATTTGTACGTCGTTCCTTTGTGAGTCAAAGCTGTGAGAGGTTGTGCAATCTTAGAGAATCCTTCAATGAATCGTCGATAATATCCCGCTAATCCAAGGAATTGTCGTATCTCACTCGGTGTCTTAGGAACAGACCAATTCTTTATCGCTTCAATCTTAGCAGGATCAACATGTATTCCCTTCTCGTTGACAATATGACCCAAGAATTGTACCTCACGTATCCAGAAATCACACTTAGAAACTTTGCATACAGTTGTTCCTTTCTAAGTAATTCCAAGATTAAACGTAAGTGCTTCTCATGTTCTTCCTCGGTCTTTGAGTATATCAGTATGTCATCAATAAAGACGATAACAAACTGATCAAGATAGGGTTTGCACACGCGATTCATGAGGTCCATGAATACTGCTGGTGCATTCGTCAACCCAAATGGCATGACCAAAATTCATAGTGACCATATCGTGTACGGAAAGCAGTCTTCGAGATGTCCTCTTCTCGAACTCTCAGCTGATGATACCCAGACCTCAGATCAATCTTAGAGTAATAGCTTGATCCTTGCAGTTGATCAAACAAATCATCGATACGAGGTAAGGGATATCTATTCTTGATAGTAACCTTGTTCAGTTCCCTATAGTCAATGCACATTCGAAATGTACCATCCTTCTTCTTCACAAATAGAACTGGCGCTCCCCAGGGCGACGAACTCGGTCGGATAAACCCTTTATCCAACAGTTCTTGGAGTTGGGCGGATAATTCTTGCAGTTCGTTCGGAGCTAACCGGTATGGTGCTCTCGCAATTGGAGCGGCTCCTGGAGTCAACTCAATCTGGAATTCAACTTGACGATGAGGCGGTAATCCAGGCAGGTCTTCCGGAAACACCTCAGAAAACTCACGAACTACGGGAATATCCTCTATCTTCTTTTCCTCAGTCTGTTTATCTGACTAGTGCCAATATGGCCAGTCGACCCTTTCGTAACAACTTCTGTGCCTTCATGAATGAGATGATGCCTATCACCGCACCACTCCTATCACCTCTGACCGTAAGGACTTCTTCACCAATGGGAATCCTTATGATTTTCTCGTGGCATATGACTTCCGCTTGTTTATCGGAAAGCCAATCCATGCCTACTACCACATCAAAGCTTCCTAACGTAACAGGCATGAGATCTATGGAATGTATGACCAGCAAGCTCTATCTTGCAGTCTCTAAGAATATGCGTTACGTGAATCTGTGTACCGTCAGCTAACTCTACGGTGTATTTAGATTCTAAGGTTGAGGGCATATCACTTAAAGACTACAGAACCTAGTGGACACGAAACTTCTATCGGCTCCGGTATCGAATAATACGTAGCAAAACAACCATTAACCGAAATTTACCAGTTACTGTTGTAGGATCGTTTAGAGCCTCACCTGAGCCAATGACGAAGGCTCTTCCTTTGGCTCCATTGTTGTTATTGCCTCCATTGTTGTTGCCATTACCATTGTTGTTGTTATTGTTCCCCATTGTTATTATTGCTGTTGTTCCCATTGTTTGTTGTTACCATTACCATTCCTCTTAAGTTGGGGACAGTTGCGTTTGTAATGGCTTCTTTTCCCGCACTCAAAACACCTTTCGGAGTTTCTTGTGATTGTTGTGGCTTCTTCATCAGTTCACCCCGACAGTCTTTGGCTGCATGACCAATCTTCCCACAACGTTGGACACTTGAAGTTATCACATCGGCCCACAGGTGGTAGTTACCCACGGTTGCACTTCGGCAGTCTTCCACCATACCCTCCGGTCCTTTTTGATTGAGTCGCCTGGTTGAAGCTTCGGTTGTTATCGAACTTCCGTTGCTGTTGCTGACTTTGCTGCTGTTGTTGAGGTTGAGATTGGCTACTGATGACGATCCCTTGTTGCTTGAACCATCCCACTTGCGTTTCTGTCGGGCACGCTTGCCACCGCACCCCTTTTGGTAACCGTCCTTGCTCACTGCCTGATCAGTCAGCCTGTGGGCTGTTCGGATTGCTTGTTGTATGGTATGGGGTTAGAAGCAGTTACCATACTTGAATTCGGGCACCAATCCCCGTATAATGCTCCACCCTCTTGTGCATTTCATTCACCCCCTGGGCATAAAGTGGCTAACTCATGAGTACGAGTCGTGTAGGCTTCAATTTCCTGAGCCTTGCATTTTGAGTTGCCAGAACTCAATCTCCAGTTCTGCACTTCATTCGGGGGCAGTATTCTTCAGTCATAATTTCTTTGAACTCATCCCAAGGTAGTTCATTGGCCATGGCTTGACCCAACATTTGTACCTGGGCATTCCACCAAGAGAGTGCTGCGCCTTCCAACGTCCCTTGGCATACTTCACCTGATCATCAGGCGGGCAGTTGCATTTCGCGAAAACCGACTCTGTCTTCTCAAACCACCTTACAAGCCCTACAGCCCTTCCGTCCCGCTGTAGTTATGAGGTTTACAGTCCATGAAGGACTTGTAGGTACTGGTGGTGGTCCTGTTTTGACATCCCAACATTAGTCAGATATCCTAGACAAATACTAGGATATCAGTTTAACCTCTTGCTATCCATTTACCTGCTGGTTGTCCCGGTTGGGCAGCAGCACTGCCGCCTGAACGTGTTCTTAATCACTGCCGCCAATTCCGCAGGCGTCATGTTTATGGCTCCGGCTTCCCACGGCCTCCGGCGCCACGTCCACGACCCACCGCCCACGTCCTCTTCCACGTGCGTCCATATTTCACTTTAAAATTCACAATTACAATAATGAGTAACATCCAACACATTAATCTCATCAAAGTCATAAACAATAAGAAATAAACGAATTTACCACAACCACAACGTTTATAACAAATAATAATCAAAGATCAAAGATAAATAAATTGTAATTGAGTCACAAAATATTCCATCAATGTCAAAATTTAAGTTTGTCAGTTGGGTGGGAAACAACCCTTCCCACATAGGTTTCAAAGAAAAGAAACACTACATAGTCTAAGTCATTTAAAAGTAGGATCAGTCCAGTATATCAGATCCATCACTGTCCTCATCCATCTCTACTGGTTCTTCTTCGGGGGCTTCCTCGGGTTCTTCTTCTGGGTCTTCCTCATCAGGGTCCACCAAAGGTGCAGGAGCTTCAGCAATCTGAAGTGCTGCTAGCTGTGCCTCTAAACCAACGAACCTATTATCAATCTCCATGTTATGGTGATCCTGTGCATCCATGCGCTCACTAAGTGCTACCACGTTGCCTGCCAGAGTATGATGTCCACCAATGGCCATCGAAAGTCGCTCCTGAAGCGTATCTACCTGGTAACGCAGCTGACGCATCTCAGATCGTATCGCAGAGTTCTCGTCAGTGAGTCCTCTAATCCGCTGTCGCTCTGTGTCCAGTGTGGCTACTAGGGCTGCAAATGCCTGCTCCAGAGGGATGCTCAAGGTAGGAAGTGTAGGCAAAGTAGAGGCGGTTGATGACCTAGTCCTAGGTCGTGTAGGTGCTACAGGTGGTACGCGTTCTCTATAAGCCATACGGTTAAGTAAGTGGGGTAGAAATCCCAGTTACGCGGAGGATCGAGCTCAGGAGGTACGAAAGGCTGATCCCAGTCTATCTCGCCGCGAGGATAAGGATGTCGTGGCCAGTTAGATCCCCTATCAGGTACGGGAGATGTAGGAGGTGATTCAGATCGTGCAGGTCTCTTGCCTAAATTCCTGGACGACGATGCCATGCTGCGAAGTACGTGTTGCGTATGCCAATGAGTATACAGTAAGGAGAGTAAACGATAAGTAACTAACAACTGTGCGGTTATAGTCTAGTGTGTGTATGCAACCTAGTTCCCTATAACCAATGGCTCTGATACCAATCTGTCACACCCTCAAAATCCGCGCGCGGGGTTTTACCGCGAGGCGCGTGACATACCAGGATCTCAGTCATTAGTTACCAAGAACGACTCTATATGATTAATAAACAAAACCAGAGTCAACGTTTAAAATACTGCGGAAGCGTTTTTAAAACAGAAAACCCAAAACAAGTAATATGTAACGAGAATGCGCAAAACAACGCGCCCCAAACACAAATGTATAAAATGAAAATAATCCCAATTTGTAAACAATGCAAATGTAGACAACTCAACAATGCTGACGTGCGTGCTCCTAGGCAACTGGCAACCTTAACCTGAGAATAGCATACTAAACAAGTCAACACATGGTTGGTGAGTTCAAGAGTTTGCGTTAAAATATAAACCAATCAATAGTTTTCAGAGCATAAGTAGTGTATTGCAATAGATAGCTAGTCTATTAACATAAAAATATTAATCATAGTGATCTCGCGATTGAAGCTGACTGTGATACGTTTGTTGCCTCCCGTCACGACTTACCAGGTCGTGACGAATATGTGATAGGACAAAATTGCACCCGTTTGACCTCGAGTCGCACAGGTGGGGCTCGTCAGACCCAGTAGTACTACCCAAAATTTCCCCGCTAGTCAATATTAACAATCCGAAAGTGTGAGGACTTTCCATGGTAAACAACACTATATCAATATTATACACACTCATATATAAAGCGTTTGTGAAACAGTATGCTATCTCCCCAAAAGAGATTATGTAAAATGAGTGGGGCAAGAACTCACCTGGTATGCGCAAGAATTAACTTAGAGTTAACTTGAAAGAAAGAAGGAAAGACAACCTTCAAAGGTCACCTAGAATACAAGAGTACATAAGTACGTGTGCACAAAAACAACACGAAACCCTAAGTGCTCTACAAACCAAGGAACTCAAGGTTTAAGAATACAAGACACATTTGACCCAGTTGACCCGTTGGACCCGTTGGTGACATTATAGGTGATAATTCATTAAACTAACACAACAGCATATCATACATGATCAACATACCACTTGATTACATATAGCACATCACCACCACATGTACTACCTAGATCATCATATAACTAGATATCATACAAATCATGCAAATCACAACAGGCCAAAACAGATAACAACCCAAATCAACATTCATACAACATAAACAAACATTTAGTCACCTTAGAACCCATCCATGAACACACTAGCATGATCCTAATATCCCAAACATGCTCAAATCATCCAATTCAAGGATTTGCACAATTAAAGTTTCCCTTTTGGGAAAGTTCATCCCAAATTCATCAAACTCACACAACATTCATGAATTCATCAATTATATACCATTTCAAGTCCATGACAACATCTAAACATGATCAACAACACCTAATCATCATGATTCATCAACTTTCATACCCAAAAGTTACTATCTTAGTAAGGTATGAACTACAACATGCATTCTTGAATTCCTAACATTCATATCAACCATCTAGCATCTAATCATCATCACAACACATCCATAACATTCACACATCATCCAATCATCAATTCATGCAAAATAAAGTTACTATTATTAGTAACCTATGAACAATGCACCCAAATCATAGCTTTCTTGTAAAATCGACGTTAACTAATAATATACAATACAACTAACATAATCACACATCAAACAACCATATTCAACATCCAATTTGATCCAAAATTGCCTCAAATCGGCCAAGATAATCCTATGAACAAACAACCAAAATCCAAACTTTCTTGCATAATCAACGTTAACTAGCATCAACACAACCTAACTAACATCATAACACCAACAAACAAGAATTAACATCCAATTGCAGATTTCGAACTAGGGTTCGGCCACCATGAAAAACCATCAAAAACATGCAAAAATCTAACCTTTAAACGTGTAATGGCTTGCAATTGATGATTCTAACTTGTTGTATGCCTTGAAATCGATCAAATTCGAATGTGATTGCTTGTTCTTGGGCGAAATCGCAGGTTTGTGGGTGTGGGGAGGTCGATCGCGGCCGAGGGGGGATTAGGGTTGGGTTTTTTTGTTTTTTAATTAATTTTGCATAAATACCCTTTAAACCTTGCATTTTGTATTTTATAAAAATTAAGCTTTTTGAATAGATTTTAAATAGTTTTAACTACTAAACACAATTATTATAATCACAAATAACAATCATGCATAATTCCCATTTATCACAAAACACACGAATAAATATGCACGTTTTCACGTTACGCGATAACATTACAGTTAACATTCAAATCACATAAGCATAACTTAATAATCACATTGTTAACCTAATTATCATCAATTTAACATTACTGATTATTGTTAAGTCACCAACGTTCAACGACAACCAGTGTGTGCTCCCGACACGTGTATGCAAGACTTAACGGAAACTAACGGAGTTTGGTAACGGAAAATTACCGGATGTCAC
>JACCIY010001784.1:0-56074 GCA_025506505.1 Flaveria sonorensis
AGCATCATTCTGGTAAATCCTTTATCTGAGAAGCAAAAGGAATTGATCAAACAGTTTGCTGAATCATTGAAAGTTCAAACTGATCCATTGATCAAGCATCATCATCATCACAGCCTCCATTGAAAACCTAGTTCAAGAAAGAAAAAGAACTGTACATAGCTTTATTGAGGAAGGGAAAACAAAGTACAAGGCAAGAAGAACCTGATTCTCAACCTCTAAAGCTTTCTTAAGTTAAAGAAGAGCCTGTTGATGATGATGAGCCTAAACAAAAATCTGAGGATGTTGTTTTAGAAGAAGGAGAAATTGATCAATCTCTTGATAAAAAGCAATCATTATCCTTACTAAGTTTGGTGAAAAGAAGAAGATAAGGATGAAGAGGAGATTGAGACATTCAAGACTTATTTCCAGATGATCCAGAACACTTATGGGAATAAAGTTAGCATAAAGAGTTTTCCTTATGATACATTCATGCATCTTAACCTATTTGAGGTTAAAGACTTGCTCAGGATTTTCAAGAAATTATGAAGAATGATCTGAGCAAACATACAAAGGGTATAAAGAGATCAAAGATCAACAAGAATTTCAAAAAAACTTGCCTAAGGATCATCAATAGAGAAAATGACATACTCCCAGGTGAAAAGCTGGTTGAGACATACTAGGATGCCTTACAGGTCATATGCTGGTAGATCTTTATCCCCAATGAAAGACCTTACAAAAAAATATACAAACATGCTCACAAGTGCCTTAAAGCTCAAGTGATTAGGCCTCATCCAGCACTTCTCTCTCTCTCCACCTATCATCAAGCTCCACCTGAGCTTCATCCTATAGAAGAGCCTAGGAAGTTCATGCCTTACAGGCTATGGCCTGAAGGAAATGAACTAAAGGAGAGATATTGAAAACACAAATTTTGTGCTATATGATAGGATAACACTCACAGCATCAGTAGATGAAAGAAAGATTGTAGCCTGGAAATGATGAGGTATGAGATGTTGTGCTAATCAAGAGAGTATCTGGACTTATCCAATACTTATCATAGATATCCTACTGGGATCATTGTCTTATGAAGACAAATTGGACCTAATGCAGTTGAGAATGGTCAATCATACAAATAATCCCAGAAGTGTTGATTTCTTTCATATCATGAGATCATACATGAATAGATAGCACAATGAGATGAAATTGAAGGCTGATTGAGAAGACAAACTTCATATAGCCAAACTTAGAAGAGAACAACAAGAAACTGGCAAACAAAACAAACAAGTGAAGAAAAAACAAGCATCTAGATAGTGAACTTCTAGAGAGAGTTGGATATCCTATGAGGCCATCAGACTTAAAGCTGATCAAGAAAAAGATTAATGGTAATCAATACAACCATCCAATCACTAGATGCTTTTATGATGAAACATACTTTGAAGTGGTGTTAGAAGGAAGTTAGAAGGGAAAGAAGCAGTTAACATCATACTATTTCTCCAGTTGAGATTAAGCTATTACTTCCATCATATGTATCATTTTTTAAGACAAATTCATTCCCTGCCATTAAAGATATGTTGTGTAAGGGTGACTGTTGTTACTTTATACATATGCTGAGAATCTTAGGGCTGTGTATGTGATGCTGCCTTTAAGTCGAGGTTAGAGACAAAACAGTAGTCACTGACACACATTGAAGGAATAACAAGCTTCATGATCTCAGAAAACAACAATCTTGAAGTTCTACAGGGTGATCATGTTGTAACCACTCTAGTGAGCAACATTGAAGTGCAAAGCCTTGATCAAACCACCCTGAATATAGATGGTACAACTCCCAATCAAGTTCAAGTATGATGATCAGAAGAGTTTAGTTCATACTTCACTGAACACATAGTGAACTGCCTTAATGCTTTAAAAATTACAACCATTATCCATCAAGTCAGGAAGCTGAGAAAGACATGGTCACAAGAAAGATGTTGAAGAGTCTCTCAAAGCACTCTGAAGTGCAAGAAGAGTGTTGAAGCTAGTCCATCTTATTCTTAAACATTTCTAACAATAAAAATGTCAAAACAACAATCAGACATATCTAACCACTCAAACAATCAAAACATCAAATCATACATATTATCAAACATAACAACAATCATACAAGTAACAAGTCATACAAGCAAACATATATGAATCAGAACATACAAGCCAATCTAATTACACATGTGTAATCAGTTAAACTGTTAATCATGCGATCATGCAACCATACATGAAATTAACCAATCAATCATCATAAGTAAATCATGCAATCACTTAAATCAAACTAAAAAAACACATTATCACTAACAAAAAAAAAACATTAACAAGCAAACATCAAATGTTGGCAACATCATCCTTAGGGGGAGTATTGTTGCACATAACAGTGCATAAAAGGATAATGCTTGCCATAATCAAACATAATATGTTCTAACATTCAAAAAATCATTAACTAGCACATAAACATCATTAACATTCATATCAAATACTAATTAAGTTTAAATTCTTTTTCAGGTTGTAGATAAAAAGGAATTTTTGCTTAAATGTCCACAGTGGATGAGGACTTGTCCAAACAGATGAACAAGAAGATACAATGGATGAAGAACACAGTCTAAGTGCCCACAGCAGATTAACAATCACACATAGCAGAGATGACCAAGTCCACAGCTGATGAACAGTCCTAACGACAATAACAAAGCAAACACCAGTGTTCACAGTGGACAACATCCAAGGCATAGTGGGACGAGTTATTCCACATTCACAGTGGACATCTTATCATCCACAGCGGATAGCTAATCGTCCACAGCAGACGACTTATAGACCTTGGATTATAAGTAATTTTATTTTACATAAGGGTATTTTTGTGACTGTATATGGATCATTGTATAGGTTAAAATAGCAGTATACCCTAATCCTTTGTAAGCTTTTAAACAATCAATCAAAACAAGCAGTTATTATTAATTTCAAGCATACAAACACATAGATCTCATATCATTAATCATGGGTTTCGCACTATGATTAATGAGTATTGAATCAATAACAACTTGTTGTTTCTTTGAGACATTGAAATCGATCCTTGAAGGAATTCATTGTTTTTGTTCTTGTGTTCAAAGTTAAAAACCCGAATTTGAATTCCATTATAATAATAAAATAATTGGTTAACTAAAATAACTTAATTAATAATATTGATTTTAAATATGTGGTTATGTGATTCATGAATGTTAAGTATTATTACGGATTTTGCGTTATAATGTGATTACGTTGATATAATTCATGTGTAGTGTTTACTAGTTGAAAGATATGATTATTTTTGGCTAATAATAATTTACATGTTTTGTAGTTAAAAATATTGAAAAAGTGTAAAAATTAGTTTTTACAAAATAAAAACAAGGAGGGTTGATTTGGTAATTCTTACTAAACTTAAAAATAACAAAAATCAAACCTAGCCCCGATAAACCCCGCCCATTCGGCCCAGCCTTCCCCATCCGCATCCCTTATGATTTTGTTAGCAATAAAACAAATCCTCAATCGATTTTGCTTAGTCTTGATTCCTACACGTGTTAGCAAGTGTCAATCTTGATCCTTACAAGATTAGGTGAGTTTCTAACTAGTTTTTCATGATTTTTGATGCTAGAAAACCCTAGTTCATTGATCTTGATATCTCGAAATTGATGTTTTTAGTTGATGCTATGATGTTAGTTGGATTGTATTGATGTTAGTTTAGTGGATTATGAACGAATTTTATAGGATTAACATCTCGTTCATACGTTACTATAAGAGAAACTTTAATTCATAAGAAATTGGAGTTTGATGATTTCTTGATGTTTTTATGCTTAGATGATTACTATGAACTACATTAGGCATAAATTGATGAATCCATGATTAAATTGGATGATATGTTGGTTGGTGGTTTTTACTTTCCCAAAAGGGAAACTTTATTGATATGTTTGGCTTGATCTTTTAAATTGGGCATGCACGTTGTGTTAGAATCGTTCTAGGTTGCTGTTGATAGTGTCTAATGTGTTGGAATGGCATTGGTGGATCATTTGGATGCTATTTTGGATTGTCTGGGAAATCTAGAATTCATGAAGAAAATTGTGCAATGTGATGAGTTGTGTTAAGGTGATGGAATTGTGTTTGGGTTATAGTATGTGGTTATTATATGTGTTTAATGAGTTTGATTGGTATGAATCATGTTTGGGAATATGATAATGAACATCATAAACGCGAGCGAATCTGAGGCCTACTTAGTAGGATTGGTAGGATTTAGGATATGAAGTAGGGAGTTGCTTCACATGGCATGTATTGCGTAATTATAACTCAATGTGTTGTAATTTACTAGTTGTGATTTATTTCTATTTATGTTGAGCATGATAATTTGTTGAGATTCGCATGTGTTGTATGATAAGCTTTGTAGTATGATGATCTTGTGTAAGGCCCCGTTCCCGGGACACTACAGCTGAACCGTCATCGCATAAAATATTTAAAACATACATTACTTTTGCAGCGGAATTTAATACTTTCATTAATAATTTAAAACATATCATTACGTTACATCATTCATATGAATTTAAAATACAACATCATATCAAAATGCGGATGCCAGCCTCAAAACGTCCTCAGTAGCTTATGCATCCATGCCTGCAACTCCTCATCATCAACAAAATACCTGCCAACTATTATGCATATAAAAAGTCACGACGCTGAGTGAGTTCTAGTTTTAATAAATAAAATACTTTACTATCTCAACCATCTACCTCATTAAATCCTCAGAAAACCCTAAGTCCAAAATGAAGAACAGATGTCATCATCTCAGGCACATGAGCATAAAAATTCTAAGAAAAACAGCCTAGGCGCATTACCACTATGTAGGCGCATGAGTCCTTCTTAGGCGCATGGGCACTGTTGGAGAGCATGGCCAACACTTAGGCGCATAGGAATCTAGGGGCATGGGCATTGTGGGGCGCATGGCTAACACTTAGGCACGTGGCATTCTTCTGGGCGCATGGACACAACTGTTTGGTGCATGACGTACACTTAGGTGCATGGCCAACAAATCTAGGTGCATGGGGACAAATCTGGGCGCATGACCACTATCTGGGCGCATGACCACTTAGGCGTATGAGGTCACTTGGCGCATGAGAAAAATTCAAGCGCATGGGAACATTCTGGGCGCATGAGCAACAATCCGAAATGTAACAAATTCTACAAACTACCCCAAAACATCGGTCTAGCACATCTTAACATAAATCTACCATGCTATAAACACTAAAACATGCTAAACATCAAACATAACCTCAAAATAGCCTCTAAACATACAACCACAGAACAATGTTCGAGCATCATGCTGAAAACCACGGGTACTTTAAAAATTTTTGCTCGGTATGCATAATAGCCCCAAACACTTTAAAAAATAGTAAAAGAGGGGGTTCAAGAACTCACCTGTTGCAGCCTTCAAGCAACACACTTCCACCTGCAAATTCAGCTCCTAAACCCATGAAAACAGGAACTTAGCACCACAAATCTCGACCTAGAAGCTGAAAATTCGGTAAAACCAAACATTAACCCAAGAAAACTCACCTTTTTACAGATTCTTCTTCTTCTCTCTCTAAAACCGGAGCTTTTCTTCTTTCTTCCTCACAAACCGAGAAATGGTAGTTGGAAAGGTGTAGTGGGCACCATACTTACTTTTAACAAAAAAAATATTAAAGTTTGCATCTTGCATAACTTTAGTCCCAAAACTTGGGTTATTTAACCTTTCTTCTTTGTACTTTTATTTTCTCTTCTTTTTAATAAAATTCGGGGTGTCACAAGTCCACCCCACTTATATAGGTTTCGTCCCCGAAACCTATCGCTTCTTGAACAGTTGTGGGTAATGTTGTCTCATCTCTTCCTTGATCTTACATGTAGCTCAGACCCT
The DNA here is from genome assembly GCA_025506505.1 of Flaveria sonorensis. Lineage (NCBI taxonomy): Eukaryota > Viridiplantae > Streptophyta > Magnoliopsida > Asterales > Asteraceae > Flaveria > Flaveria sonorensis. Next base: position 5,912 of record JACCIY010001784.1, read on the forward strand.
TCTTGGGATCCATTGTACCCGCACCCATAAAACCACCCTTCTCTTCAACCCTTCTCTCCTTTTATCAGTAATAGCCACCGATTGCTCCACGTAGTGGAGTCATTCATCCATCTCGGTATTCTCTAATGGCACTACCATATCCTCCTTGATTGAGCACTTCCTTAGACAAGATACATGGAATGTCGGATGAATTCCACTTAACTCATCGGGTAGCTCCCGTCGATAGGCCACTTCTCCTACCCGAACAATGATTCGGAAAAGCCCTATACACCTTGGTATTAGCTTCCCTTGCTTCGAAATCAAATGTTCCCGTTTCCCAGACGAGGCATTCATCATTACTCCATCGCCGTAGGTCGGTACCGAACTCTTGCCGGGCGCGATTGATCAAACCACCTTTTTGCAACACTCGGTGTTTGCTTCATAGGCTACTAGCCAATTCTACCCAAGGCACGTATCAATCTACTTACGTTCGTCTTGAACAGTCTAGCAGGAAACGCGTGCTCTTCTAATTCTATCGCACAATCCTCTAGGGCATCAGGCAACCTAGTGGAGTTACCAATAGCAATTTCTACATCGAAGGCTCACCGACCTTCCTACTCCTAACGTGCAACTTATCACAGAAGCCGCAGGAATAAAACTACTACTAGTACCACATCAAAGCACAGATGCACAATTTAATTTACCAAAACATACCTAACATCATGTCGGAGTCACTCTAGCCTCCTCCCGGTCATAGCGAATGCTTTGACCTTCATCCTCTACTCCCTTCCTTGCATCGGAGCTCTCTGCCCTAGACTTCTTGCAGTCTCTGCTCATGTGTCCAGTCTCACCACATCTGTAACATCTAGCCATGTGACAATCCCTCTCCTGTGGCCCTCTTTCCTACACTAGAAGCATATGTTCGATCCCCACTTGCACTCCACCATGTGCCTCTACCACACTTCTTGCATGCTTCCTCTCTCCTTGTTCCATTTTCTAGATCATCGACCCTCATTGTCTTACCTCCAGCCACAACTCACCATCATTATCCCACCTTCCATTCTCATTTTAATATAGTCTCGCTCCTTCTTTACATCCACTATCGCCATTGCCTTTCGTTCGTCATACGCCTCCCCGCTAGATCGACCACCGACCTAAAACGTACCTGGTCGGGAAGCGATCAGATGTCTGCGGATATCTGCCAGTAGACCTTGAATGTACCTCTTGATCTTTGTGACATAGGCGTCACTTGATCTGGCACCAGCCTTGCCATCTCGATGAACTCGTTGCATACTGTTGGTGCGTCATCGTTCCCGCCTCCAACTGCAGGAACTCTCTCTCAACTTTGTCAAGCTCTCTGTTGGGCAAAAATCCTCAATTACCAACCTCTTCAGCTCATTCCACCTCATCTACCCGATTTGCCTGGTACCCTCAACTTGGACAATGTTGTCCCCACCAGCACAAGGCCGAGTCCACAAATGAGTGAGTGGCGAACTTCACCTTCTGATCCTCTCGGCACTCGCTGATATCGAGTACCGCCTCCATCTCCCTCACCCAATGGTGAGTAGTCGCAGCACTCCCGTTCCGTCGAACGTATGGGGCCTGCACCTTTGGAATGCCCATAGCTGCATCCCTTCACAGTTTTCGTGCATAGCTTCCTCTCCTCATCATCACTGGAGACAACCTCTCATCTCTGGTTGCTCCTTTCCCTTAAACCTCCTTCCTCGCCTCCTCATCTAGCGTCTTTCCTCTTCTAGCCTTCTTCTTCTCATCCTCCTTCACAGCATGTATAACTTCGCACTACAGTCGGCAGAATCGTCTGCATGACCTGATAAACCTCCTTAACCGCTTGCCTCTTTCATTGAGGCTCTCAGATTAGCACTCTCGTCTCACTGTCCTGGTGACAGAGCTCTGCTCTTCAGGAGCTGTCTCAGCAGTCTTAGCCCTGCTCCTTATGACATGCGGTCCGACACCACATCCACCTCGATCTCCACCTCGCGAAACCTCAGAAGATCTACCGCCAGCCATCTAAACACTACAGATTCAAACACCAACACGGTCATTCAAGGTAATAGCTCATTTATGTCAAGTATGTAAGTCCCTAATCACGGTGGCCAGTTGGTGATTAGCCACTTACTTTACTCTTCATCCCCCAAGCTTTCCTATCCTGACTACATCAGTATCTAAATCTACACAAATCACTTAAATCAGATAGCACACGCACATAATCCCTTTTTCATTAACTTACTAAAACTTTACGTAAAACCTTTACCTGTAGGCACGTAGCTAACTAGGACTGGCATCCCTTTCCTTGGTCCCTTCTCATTTTAATTTAGTCTTTAAAAATATTTACCCAATTCTCTTAAAACTTTTGGCTCTGATCACAACTTGTAAGGCCCCGTTCCCGGGACACTTAGAGGAGACCTCATCGCATAAAATATTAAAACAACATTACTTGTGTACAGCGGAAATTTACTGACTTGCATTAATAATTTAAAACATATCATTACTTACATCATTCATATGATTTCAAATACACACATCCATATCAAAATTCGATGCCCATGCCTCAAAACATCCCCAGTAGATTTGCATCCATGCCTGCAACTCTTCACCATCAACAAATACCTGCCAACTATGATGCAGATAAAAGTCAAGGCGACGCTGAGTGGATTTCTAGTTTTATATATAAAATCACTTTTCCTTTCGTTAAAACATAACCTTTACATTCGTGATAAACGTGATCAACATCATACTACATATTGATAATATTAATTATTATCTTCATCATCGTTCATCAACAATCATTACATCTCTCCCACATCCAGATCCTGTCTCTGTAATACCCCAAACTCGGCTCGAAAGCTGATCCTGTGTCGGCCTGTTTGACAGGATCAGTGATCTAAGTTTGATCAATTAGAGTTGAATCGCAGCGGAATTAGAACAAGAATTAGACAAATATAGCAAGAACACAATAGATATTCAATGGAACAGTACACGGTTATAGAGAAAGAGGGTTTTCTGCAAAAGGGATAATATCATTCATGCACAAATGCTTCGGTATGGCGGCCGCTAAGCTTCGCTAAGCTTGCTAAGCTGCTATAGCTGCACACCTTACAATTAGGTCAACATTCCTTATATAAAGGAATGTGACGTCTGCTGATGTCACTTGATAGTGACATCTAACAGAATTATTACAAACAACTGAAAGTAAGCAAACTACTGAGAATGTTCACAACAACTGAGAACATCTCAGAGTATGCTAAGTACAAGATGAAACTAAAACTACTGAAACTACAAGTACTGATTACAAGAAACTAAAACTACTGAAAGGAAACCATCACAACTACTGAAGAGGTCTTCTTCAGCTGTTGTGACAACATCTGAAACTTGGTCTTCAGTCTTTGTCTTCAGCTTTTGTCTTCAGACTTTGTCTTCAGTTCTTTAGCTTCAGACTTTGTCTTCAGCTCTTTCACTTCACTTCAGACTTTGTCTTCAGCTCTTTCACTTCAGACTTTGTCTTCAGACCTTGTTATCAGTTGATGTCTTCAGCTGTTGCAGACTACTTCAGTTGTTGTAATGTCTGTGGGACTTAAAGGTTTTTCTGATCAGGCTCATTGGTTCTTTTGGTCCAACAAACTCCCCCTGAACCAATGCAGCCAAAACCTTTAAGCTTATTGAGGTCCCACTTATTCTTGGCAGAAATACTCTCTTGATCAGCTTCAGAGATATCAGATAAGCACAGGCCAGGGAACAGGTTTCAGTAGATGTGAATGTCAAAGGATGGAAGGGAACTCTGTCTTGGGGAACTGGACACAGAGCTGTTATCCCAACCATGAAACCTACTTCCCATTGATGAGTCTATAAGACTCTCTGACGTAGGCCTCAAGGAGAACAACTTGTTCCTCCTTAGTGAGTTCTTCTGCTTCTCCTTCGAAGAAGAACTCTGGGCCATAGTACTCTGATAGGTACTTTACTGTCTTTCCATTTTTCAACTCAACAGTTGTTATCTCTCTGTAAGCAAATTCATCTGGGTGAGTCCCTTCTAATAACAACTGGAGTTCATTTTTCTTGATCTCTTCAAGCCTCTTGTATAACAACCCCTTCTTGACCATTTTGTTCTCCATTAGAGTTTGAGGGGTCATCTTTGACTTGTAGGCTCTCTTGAAGTCTTCAAGTATCTCCCAGGGTGAGACTACAATGGCCAACATAATAACAGCATCTATGGTCTTTCTCACTTGGCCATTGTATCTACTTGGTATGGATTTCTTATGAATTCTAGAACTAACCCTGGGGTCTGGCCAAATCCTTACTCTCTCCTTTTGATATTGAAAGGTATGCCTGAGAGCATACAGCCTTTGAGCGTGTTTCTTCATGGCTTGTATAGATGATGACTGAGGAAACTCTTTGTCAACCATCTTCAAAAGTTGCTCATCGTGCTGTTTCTGCTGTTCTTCTTCTTCAATCTTAACTTTCACCATTTGCCTCTGAAAGTCTGGTGTGATCATTTGTTGACTTCTGGGCTCAGGTATTTTTAGAACAGCAGAGATTGGCAGACTGTCTTCTTCATCATCTCTTCTTCTTCTTCTTCCATCCTCAACACCCTTCTCCTCCTTCTGGGTGCATCATTGGATGTGGTTTGAGGTGGTTTTTGGGGTAAGGGAGTTGGTTTTGAGGGTTGAGTTGGTTTAAGTTTAGGTTTAGGGATTGGTTTGGAGAGTTGTGGGTTGGTTGTTTTTGAGTGGGAGTTTGGGAAGGCTGATCTAGCATTTTTGTGGTAAGTTTGGCTTTGGAAAGCTTGGCCATATCAGTTCTCTTCCCAGCACCTGCTTCATCTAAGGCTTCGATAATCAACCCCTTATTGAATGCTTCAGAAGCACAGATTCTGGTGGTTATTGCCAGAATACTGTCTCTGGTCCATGATTTAATCTCAATTAATGATCTTCCCAAGTATTTTGCAATAAACCTGATCATTATCTCCAACCTCTCCCTTTCCATCACACTGTAACTGGCCCATCTCTCTTGTATCTCTTTAATCTCCAGCCTTCTGATCTCAGTGTCTAATGTAGCTGTATCAAAGCCTTGTCTGAAGAGTTGGTCTATTATTCTGTCCATTGATCTGCTGTGAGCTTCATCAGCTTCTTTAATCAGATCTTCCAATGATTTCTCTTCATCAGGCTTTTGAGTTTCAGCACTTTTCTTTCTCTTGTATGTGATCAGCTGTTTTTCCTTTTCTAACTCCTTTTCTTTCTCTTGTTGTTTCTCATCTTCCACTCTCTTTCTCTTTCTTTCTTTCACTGCCTTAGACTCCCCCTTTTTGGGTGCATTGGGTTCAGGGGTTTGAATGGCAGAAAGCTTCTTTTGCACAGCATCATCAACAAGTGTTTGTAGATTTGAGGAGATCCTCTCATCAATGGCTTTATGCACAATCTCATTGATGATGGGAGTGATGAGAGGTAAGGAATGTTGAAAGGTAGCAACCATCTGCTCAGAGGGGTTCTGTCCCTGAGAGGTGGTGCCAAAAGCAGTGGCTGGTGGCTCAGTTGAGTGTAGTGGCTGAGTGTTTGGTGAACCTTCAGATGAAGGTGCCATCTGTGGGTTTATTGGGGCAGATGGACTTTGATCCTGAGACATTTTGGCAAGCAGTTCTTTGAGTCTGCTCACCTCAGCCTCAAGGATTGTGTTATGGGCTAAGACATCGAAGAAAAAGCCCAGGTCATCATCAGTCTTTGCTGAATCACCTGACCTCCTGATTGAATCAGGATGTACATGCCCTGAGTGTAGATCAGTTGTAGCATGTGCCCCTTGTTCTTGGTTCTGGGGACTTCCTGCCTCAGGACTGAGTCCTTCATCGGCAGTTGCCTCTGGTGAGGTCTTAGAGATGTTACCAACTGCATCCTGTTCATTTGCTGAATCAGTAGAAGTGGCAGCCTCACCAGATGTTCTAACCTCCTCCTCTACACGGGGAGATTGAACATTATAACCCCTGTGCTGTGGGTTATCAGCAGCATTTTGGTCCTCTTCCTCAGCTGTTGAGGTTCTCCCCATTGTAATTGGTTTCTGGGGAGGAGGAGAGGAATGCAGCTGACTCAGCACTTGTGCAACTATAATGGTTGGGCTTTGAGGGGCGGTTGCATTTGGAGATAGGTTTGAAGCAGATTGCACCCGGGGTGACTGGTGCTCTTCAATGGTAACCTTCTCAATTGAGATAGGTTCCAGCATTGTGGTATCCCCAATTATGGTTGCATCAGGATCCTGTTGAGAGGATGCCTGAGCGGCTAGGGCTGGTGGAGTCTTTGACACTACTGGGGGGTTAGAACCAGTAAGTGTTTCCTGTATTGGTGGTACAGGGGCATCCTCAGGGGACTCATCTCCCTGAGTAGCCTTTTTGGGCTTTTTGGTGTTGGGTTTGGTGGGGACTTTGGATCTGGAAGTGGAGGCTGTGGGTTCCCGCTGCTTGGGTTTTAGCAGCCGGGCAGCCCCTTTCAGTGTAGGGTCAGAGTTGTGCCTGGAGTATACTTCAGGCAATACAGCCGGAGCAGGGACTCCAAGGCCAACAAGGCCGTCTGATTTTAGCTGATTTAAAATTATGGCCATGAGAAACCTGGGATATAATATCCATCTGTTTGCCACAGGTTTCAAAGCCAGATCCTTTAGTTCCATGAAAACTATCTCAGAAAAATTTAGATTTTGTCGTTCAAAGATAGAGTATAATACCTGTTGCCATCGGGAGGACATCTGATCCCATGAGGAGGTTTTTGATGCAAGGCAGACATTCACCATGTGGAATATAAGACGTTCAGCATCATGGAAGTGCTTCTTCAGAATGGTGGTAGCACTTAAGTCTCCTTCATACCCGTTATTGATGAAAGACATATCAGTTGTGCCTTTCGGGTATTCTGTGACACAGGTGGCATCATGTAGATTTAGGGTTTGTCGAATGATGTCTGGAGTGATGACCACCTGTTTCTGGTTAACCAACGACTGGAGAGTGATTTGGCTATCATTCTCACCAGTTTGCACAGAGACGTTGGTCCAGAATTGGCTTAGGGAATCGGGGTATATGGTAGGATTCAGAAGAAAAGCGGTTCGGTACTGGGAATCTACCATAAGATCGATGGCATTATCAAATTTGTTCCAAAAGGCCGATTTCGAGAGGTAGGCAACACAGTTGTGTCTGGGTTTGAGTTTCATGGTCGCCATTGTTGAGAGAGTGAAGGACATAAAACGGCTAATGAAACGTTTGAAAGTAGGTTTAGGTATTTATAGGGTAAGAAAAGGCTGATATAAAACGACTGAAAGTGTTGGTGCTGTCATCAGTTGTTTGAAAACAACTGAAGACCTGGTTTTAACTTTCAGAAGTTGTAACAACTGAAGACTTGGTATTAGTCATCAGTAGTTGTGAAACTACTGAAGACATGGTTTTGGCTTCAGGTGTTGTAAACAACTGAAGATTTGGTGTTAGTCATCAGTAGTTGTAAAACTACTGAAGACATGGTTTTGGCTTCAGTTGTATGAAGTGAAACAGCAGTTGTAGAAACAACTGAAGAGAAAAGTTTCTCATCAGCTGTTGTCGTCAATTCTTAGCTCATCAGCTGTTTCATTCTGACCTCAACACTTATCAGACTTTTTGTCTGATTTTCAGACGTTTCATTGGTCATCAGTACTTATCTGTTATACTGACATCAGTAGTTGTAACTACATCAGTAGTTGTAACCACATCAGTTCTTTTCAACAGATAGAGTACTTCAGTACTTTTAAGTAATTTAGTCTTCAGTAGTTATGAAAACTACTGAGGATAAAAGAACTTATCAGTACTTATTTGTGACAATAGTATACGAATGCTCATCAGTACTTGTTGACTGAGATCATCAGTAGTTGTCACTTATTCTAGCTGCAGCATACCAAGCCTTAACACTAGGTTTTGGAAAGTTGAACTGTCCAAAGGCTTAGTAAATATGTCTGCAAGCTCATCAGCACTAGGAACAAACTTTGGATCAATCAGACCTTTTTCAAAACAATCCCTAATAAAATGGTGTCTGATCTCAATATGTTTGGTCCTAGAGTGCTGGACTGGATTCTTGACAATACAAAGAGCTGAAGCACTATCCATTAGTAATGGAGTCTTAGTCTCTGTAATGCCATAATCCAATAATTGATTCTGAAGCCAGAGTACCTGAGATGTACAACTTGCAGCAGCAATGTACTCGGCTTCAGCAGTGGATGTAGCAACAGATGTTTGTTTCTTACTCTGCCAAGAAACCAAACAGTTGCCTAGGAATTGACATCCACCAGAAGTTGATTTTCTAGTTAATTTACACCCTGCATAGTCACTATCAGAAAAAGCAACTAATTTGCAAGAGTGCCCAGTGGAATACCAAAGACCTAGAGATTGAGTACCTTGCAGATATCTAAAGATCCTCTTGACTGCAATCAAATGAGACTCTTTAGGAGCAGCCTGAAATCTAGCACAAACACAAGTTGCAAACATAATATCTGGTCTAGAAGCTGTTAAGTACATCAAGGACCCAATCATACATCTGTAAAGTGTTTCATCAACAGCTTTACCTTTCTGATCTGCATCCAGTTGTGTGGTGCTGCACATGGGAGTAGAACAGGGCTTACAGTTTTGTAAATCAAACTTTTCCAAAAGACTCTTTGTGTATTTTGACTGATGAATGAAAGTTCCATCAGCCTTTTGTTTGATTTGCAAACCTAGAAAGAACTGTAATTCTCCCATGGCACTCATTTCGAATTTTTGTTGCATCAACTTTGTAAATGCATCACACAACTGTGGATCAGAGGATGCAAAAATAATATCATCAACATAAATTTGAACAAGGAGCTTATGCTGACCCACTTTCTTAATGAACAAAGTTTTATCTATGGAGCCTCTAGTGAAATTATTCTGAAGAAGAAAATTTGACAGTGTTTCATACCAGGCTCTAGGAGCTTGTTTCAACCCATAAAGAGCCTTATCAAGTTTATACACCCAATCAGGATGTTTATTATCCTCAAAACCTGGTGGTTGACACACATAAACCTCTTCTTTTATTTTACCATATAAAAATGCACTTTTGACATCCATTTGAAAAACTTTAAGATTGTGGAATGCAGCATAGGCTAAGAACAATCTAATTGCCTCCAGTCTGGCTACAGGGGCAAAGGTTTCATCATAATCAATACCTTCTTCTTGTGAAAACCCCTGGACAACCAGTCTGGCCTTGTTCTTGACAATTTGCCCATTTTCATCTGTTTTATTCCTAAACACCCATTTAGTGCCTATTGCACACTTACCTGGGGGTAGAGGAACCAGTTCCCACACTTGCTGCTTTTTGAACTGAAGAAGCTCAAGCTGCATGGCATCAACCCATCCATTGTCTCTTAATGCAATATGATAGTTCTTTGGCTCTTGCTGACTGATGAAGAGAGCATAGAAGCAGAAGTTGGACAATTGACTTCTAGTTGAGACACCAGCATTGATATCACCAATGATTTGAGACATTGGGTGATTCTTCAGCTCTTGGTACACTATGAGATCTGTGCAAGTGTTTGTAGCACGCTCAGCAGCAACAGATGTTGATCCAGATTCTTGAAACCAAGTATTAGATGGCAAGTCAAATGAAGTAGAGGATTCAGAAATCTCATCAGCATTTGTTGTGGATGGTGCTACTGAAGCTACAGGAACATCAAGTTTAGTAGACTCAGGCAGTTGATCACTAAACTTGAATAGGTGAGTACTGGGATCATCATCAACATCAGTACCACCAGATGGATGACTAGCTGCAGAAGGTGATGAATTCACATGATCTGCAACAGCTGGAGGCTGATAAGGAACATATTGCAGTATGTCCAGATCAAACAACTCCACAGGGTTTTGTGGAATTTTGTCCTTAGGAGATTCATTGAACTTCACATGCAAGGTTTCTTCAACCATCTTTGTTCTGCAGTTGAACACTCTGTAAGCCTTGCAAGTGGATGAATACCCAACAAAATACCCTGCATCCACCTTAGAATCAAACTTTTGGAGTTGATCCTTTGTGTTGAGAATGTAACAAGGACACCCAAATGCTCTGAAGAATGAAATTAGAGGAGCCAAATGATGTAGAACTTCATAAGGAGTCTTCATCAACCTCTGATTCACTAAAGCTCTATTTTGCACATAGCATGCTGTGTTGACAGCTTCAGCCCAAAAGGTCAGTGGCAAACCAGAGTCAGCCAACATGGACCTTGCAGCTTCAATTAGGGTCCTGTTCTTTCTCTCCACTACTCCATTTTGTTCTGGAGTCCTTGGGATGCTATACTGCCTCTTGATTCCTTTTGAAAGGTAGAAATCATCAAGTGTATGGTTTCTAAATTCAGTTCCATTATCACTTCTTATACACTTGACTGATAGGGAATACTGCTTCTCAACATACAACACAAAGTTAATAATTGTCTGAGCAGCCTCATCCTTTGAATGCAAGAAGAAGGTCCATACAAATCTGGAGTAATCATCCACAATTACCAGACAGTATTTCTTCTTTGCCATGCTCATTACTCTCACAGGACCAAAGAGATCCATGTGCAGTAATTGCAAGCAGGCAGTGGACTTTGGTTCTTCTATAGGAGGGAATGAAACTTTGTGTTGTTTTCCTTTTAAACAAGCAGTGCAGGTTTCATCACAGTGGAACTCCTTTATTGGTAGACCTCTCACTAAACTATTGTGGATCAGCTGATTCATGTTTTTGAGATTAACATGACCCAGCCTTCTATGCCACAGTTTAGATTCCTGAGGAGAGGCCTTGGAGAACAGGCAAGGATGACCTTTTAAATCAATCTTCTTTGACAAATCCAAGGCATATACTCTTCCTATCCTGTTGGCCTTCAGGAGAGTATGTTCATCCAATACCTTGTCAATCAGCCTCAGAACTTTGGAAGACAGAATCCGGCAGTTCTGGCTTGTGAAAAGTGCAACATGCCCTTTATCACACATCTGACTGACACTCAGTAGATTATACTTGAGATTCTCCACATGGTTAACATCATCAAATCTGATTTCTCCATTTGACACAAATCCTTTCCCGATGATGTAACCCTTAGCATCATTTCCAAATGAGACAAATCCCTTCTTTCCTTGAGAGTAGTCATTAAGAAGAGAACTGCTCCCAGTCATATGCATAGATCCTCCACTGTCTACATACCAGATGCTTCTTTGGCATGCTGAAGAACCCTGCATTTATCATAAGAAACTAGTTAGCTTTAGAGACCCAAACCTTTTTGGTTTTGGGTCTGTTTTCATCAACAGATTTAACCATAACTTGTTTCTCATGATTAACAGCTGATGAAGGTGGAGATGGTGCTGAAATGGATTTCTTAGATTTGGGCTTGGATTTCCTTTTCAGTGGTTTGATCACAGGTGCATCTAGTTGGTTAACTCTCCCCAACAAATGCTGAACCATCATAACAAGTTGTGTCTGATTTGTTGCTAAAGCCTTCAGCTCATTTGACACATCAGTACTTGTTTTTGATGAGTTCCTGTGACCCACCATTTCCTCCTTCTTGAAATTCACAGACTTAGTCTGATGTTTATCATGAGGAACACTATCAGCTGTTTTCTGATAAACCCCATCCTTCTTTTTGGATTTTGGTGAGGCCTTGGGTTTATCAGTTTGAGATGACTGTGGTACAAACTTGGTCTCAAACTCATTTTTCATTTTATTAATCTCTTCTTTAATGAGCTTATCTCTGTTGAGTTTGGAACCCTTTTTGTACCAGCATTCATCAGATAGATGATTGAATTTACCACATATTTCACATGGCTTATTCTTCATCTTGGATTGATCAACTGCTGAAGTGGAAACTACTGAAGGTGTGATCTTCAGTACTTTCCTCCTTTCAGTACTTGTGTTAAGTACTGAAGGATCGGTAACAACTGAAGACTTGTTCTTCAGCTGTTCTCTATCCGTCCTGAAAGACCGTATGATAGATTCCTCAGCAGTTGTTAATCCTTTTATTTCAGCAGATTTGAAATGCTTTTCAGATGTTGTGACTTGCCCTTCAGTACTTGGAGTACTTTGAGGGACAACATCTGAATTGCTCAGCTTCATGTGTTTATCAGCATTTAAACCATCAGGCAATTGATTTGCTGAGATCTTAACACTGACTTCATCCTCTAATTTTGTATTATCATTTGAGGATGAATCACATGATGATGTGGTTTGGAAATTACTTTCACCTTCAGATTTTACTATTGATTTTGAAGTAAAATCAGTAGGTGGTGCAGTATGATTGTAACCTATTCCAAACTTCACATTTGAAGCTGTTTGCTTGCTGAGAAGCATTTCAAATCCCTTGCAGGATGTTACCCAGCGGTCACACTCAACTTGGGTAGCTGCAAGTGTCTCTTTGAGACTTCTGTGGTTCTCAAGTATGACCTCTACCTTAGCCTTTTCATCATTAAGTTGGCATTTAAGCTTGTAAATCTCATCATCTTTGTCATTAAGAGCAGACTCATACTCAGCTTTTCTTTTGGAAATAGTTTTCTCAAGCTCAAGATTTTGATTGATTAAAGCTACATTTGCCTCTCTAATAGAGACAAAGGCAGCTATGCATGATTCAGAACATAACTTGGCTTTAGCCTCAGAAGATACCTGGGTTACCTGTGAAGATGATGCATTGGAGCAGGAACCCTCAGTAGACTCCAGGGCCATGAGAGCAAGATTCCCAAAAGGATGTTCACCACCATGTTGACCAGCACCAGCAAATAATTGCTCATTGAAACCAGAAAGATCATCTGGTAAGCTGCTCCAGTCAACAACTCCTGGTGTGAAGAAGCTGTGATGAGGTTGAGATTGTGATGGAGATGGTTGAGGCTCAGGTAGGGCTTGAGGTTGTTGTGCTATAGGAACTTGAACTGGATTTGGCTGTGGCATGTAATAGCAGGGATATGGATATGGCATTGGACCCTGAGGGACAAAATATGCAGGAGATTGAGGTTGTGAGTGATGACCAGAACTAGCAGGATGTTGCCCTTTGTTTTGTGAACTATTGCTTGGAAAGGTCACAAAGGGTGCAGAGGAGTTAGATCCAGTTGATCTACACTCTCTTGCAAAGTGCCCAAGCCTGTGGCATTTGTGACACCTCAACTTACTCTTGTCAAAACCAACTTTGGTTTTGCCAGAGAGTCCTGGAAATTTCCTACCAGTTCTCTTGTAGAACTTTTGAGATCTGATATTGATCAAGGCCATTTGGCTCAAAATATCCATCTCTTCTAAATCATCATCAGCAATACCCATCAAATCATCCATGATAAAGCATAAATTATCACTATTACACCCAGAATGACTGTCAACACCAACAAATGCATGATCAGAACTGTTTGAAGAGAAATCTATATGCTCATCATAATGGCTTTCTGATCCAGCATATTCTGACTCATGACCGACCAAGGCAGTGTTCCCTGGTACAAAGTCATCAGTGAGCTTTCCTGATGATGCCAGTTTCCTTTTCTGCTCTATCTCTCTTTCAAATGTAAGCAGTTTCCCATGGAGTTGGGTGAGAGATAGGCTATCCAGATTTGCACTGGAGCGTAGGACAATGGTGTATGTGTCCCATCTCTCAGGCAGTGATCTGAGGAATCTGTTGTTCATCTGTGTTAGTATACTCATGCTTGACCATTTTCAGCTCAGAGATCAAGCAGGAGAAACGCTCAAACTGTTGAGTCAGTGTCTCACCCTTCCTATGAGAGAATGTCTCATATTGTTGGGCGAGGATTTCTCTGTTGTTTGCTAAGACCTCATCAGTTCCTCCGAATTGTTCCTTCAAAGCATTCCAGAGGTCATGAGCAGTTTCATGATGCATAAGCCCAGAATAGATTTCATTAGGCAGTGCCATGGCCAGAATTCCATGGGCTTTAGCATCAATCTCAAACAGTTTACGATCTTCATCTGAGTATTGCTCCTTCTTCTTCGGAACCATTTGGTTGGTCTCCGGATTGTTCACCATAGGCTTGTGTGGACCGTGAACCACAGATGTCCAACAACCTGAACTGTTAACAGACAGGTGATGGAGCATTCTTCGTTGCCATATGTTATACTCACTCCTAACCAGCATCGGAGGCTTGGTTGAGGAGCCAGTATTGTGAGGGTCATTAGATGGAGTAGTCATTCTCAGATTCAAACCAATTCAATCAAGTTTCAACAGATTTAGCACAAAACACAACAAACTCAATATGAACCAAGAAGAAACTCAAATTGACTAACCAGAAGCAGCAGAAGACCAATCTCTATAACCAATTCTTGCAAATATGCTAATTCGATCAAACTTTAGATATCGAAATAGCAGTTTCAATGATCAATTGTTAAACCGATCAATGATTAACCTGCTCTGATACCATTTGACAGGATCAGTGATCTAAGTTTGATCAATTAGAGTTGAATCGCAGCGGAATTAGAACAAGAATTAGACAAATATAGCAAGAACACAATAGATATTCAATGGAACAGTACATGGTTATAGAGAAAGAGGGTTTTCTGCAAAAGGGATAATATCATTCATGCACAAATGCTTCGGTATGGCGGCCGCTAAGCTTCACTAAGCTGCGCTAAGCTACGCTATAGCTGCACACCTTACAATTAGGTCAACATTCCTTATATAAAGGAATGTGACGTCTGCTGATGTCACTTGATAGTGACATCTAACAGAATTATTACAAACAACTGAAAGTAAGCAAACTACTGAGAATGTTCACAACAACTGAGAACATCTCAGAGTATGCTAAGTACAAGATGAAACTAAAACTACTGAAACTACAAGTACTGATTACAAGAAACATAAAACTACTGAAAGGAAACCATCACAACTACTGAAGAGGTCTTCTTCAGCTGTTGTGACAACATCTGAAACTTGGTCTTCAGTCTTTGTCTTCAGCTTTTGTCTTCAGACTTTGTCTTCAGTTCTTTAGCTTCAGACTTTGTCTTCAGCTCTTTCACTTCAGACTTTGTCTTCAGCTCTTTCACTTCAGACTTTGTCTTCAGACCTTGTTATCAGTTGATGTCTTCAGCTGTTGCAGACTACTTCAGTTGTTGTAATGTCTGTGGGACTTAAAGGTTTTTCTGATCAGGCTCATTGGTTCTTTTGGTCCAACAAACTCCCCCTGAACCAATGCAGCCAAAACCTTTAAGCTTATTGAGGTCCCACTTATTCTTGGCAGAAATACTCTTTTGATCAGCTTCAGAGATATCAGATAAGCACAGGCCAGGGAACAGGTTTCAGTAGATGTGAATGTCAAAGGATGGAAGGGAACTCTGTCTTGGGGAACTGGAAACAGAGCTGTTATCCCAACCATGAAACCTACTTCCCATTGATGAGTCTATAAGACTCTCTGACGTAGGCCTCAAGGAGAACAACTTGTTCCTCCTTAATGAGTTCTTCTGCTTCTCCTTCGAAGAAGAACTCTGGGCCATAGTACTCTGATAGGTACTTTATTGTCTTTCCATTTTTCAACTCAACAATTGTTATCTCTCTGTAAGCAAATTCATCTGGGTGAGTCCCTTCTAATAACAACTGGAGTTCATTTTTCTTGATCTCTTCAAGCCTCTTGTATAACAACCCCTTCTTGACCATTTTGTTCTCCATTAGAGTTTGAGGGGTCATCTTTGACTTGTAGGCTCTCTTGAAGTCTTCAAGT
Organism: Flaveria sonorensis; assembly: GCA_025506505.1. Lineage (NCBI taxonomy): Eukaryota > Viridiplantae > Streptophyta > Magnoliopsida > Asterales > Asteraceae > Flaveria > Flaveria sonorensis. The sequence continues at coordinate 21,561 of JACCIY010001784.1, forward strand.
ATCTCCCAGGGTGAGACTACAATTGCCAACATAATAACAGCATCTATGGTCTTTCTCACTTGGCCATTGTATCTACTTGGTATGGATTTCTTATGAATTTTAGAACTAACCCTGGGGTCTGGCCAAATCCTTACTCTCTCCTTTTGATATTGAAAGGTATGCCTGAGAGCATACAGCCTTTGAACGTGTTTCTTCATGGCTTGTATAGATGATGACTGAGGAAACTCTTTGTCAACCATCTTCAAAAGTTGCTCATCATGCTGTTTCTGCTGTTCTTCTTCTTCAATCTTAACTTTCACCATTTGCCTCTGAAAGTCTGGTGTGATCATTTGTTGACTTCTAGGCTCAGGTATTTTTAGAATAGCAGAGATTGGCAGACTGTCTTCTTCATCATCTTCTTCTTCTTCTTCTTCCATCCTCAACACCCTTCTCCTCCTTCTGGGTGCATCATTGGATGTGGTTTGAGGTGGTTTTTGGGTAAGGGAGTTGGTTTTGAGGGTTGAGTTGGTTTAAGTTTAGGTTTAGGGATTGGTTTGGAGAGTTGTGGGGTTGGTTGTTTTTGAGTGGGAGTTTGGGAAGGCTGATCTAGCATTTTTGTGGTAAGTTTGGCTTTGGAAAGCTTGGCCATATCAGTTCTCTTCCCAGCACCTGCTTCATCTAAGGCTTCGATAATCAACCCCTTATTGAATGCTTCAGAAGCACAGATTCTGGTGGTTATTGCCAGAATACTGTCTCTGGTCCATGATTTAATCTCAATTAATGATCTTCCCAAGTATTTTGCAATAAACCTGATCATTATCTCCAACCTCTCCCTTTCCATCACACTGTAACTGGCCCATCTCTCTTGTATCTCTTTAATCTCCAGCCTTCTGATCTCAGTGTCTAATGTAGCTGTATCAAAGCCTTGTCTGAAGAGTTGGTCTATTATTCTGTCCATTGATCTGCTGTGAGCTTCATCAGCTTCTTTAATCAGATCTTCCAATAATTTTTCTTCATCAGGCTTTTGAGTTTCAGCACTTTTCTTTCTCTTGTATGTGATCAGCTGTTTTTCCTTTTCTAACTCCTTTTCTTTCTCTTGTTGTTTCTCATCTTCCACTCTCTTTCTCTTTCTTTCTTTCACTGCCTTAGACTCCCCCTTTTTGGGTGCATTGGGTTCAGGGTTTGAATGGCAAAAAGCTTCTTTTGCATAGCATCATCAACAAGTGTTTGTAGATTTGAGGAGATCCTCTCATCAATGCCTTTATGCACAATCTCATTGATGATGGGAGTGATGAGAGGTAAGGAATGTTGAAGGTAGCAACCATCTGCTCAGAGGGTTCTGTCCCTGAGAGGTGGTGCCAAAAGCAGTGGCTGGTGGCTCAGTTGAGTGTAGTGGCTGAGTGTTTGGTGAACCTTCAGATGAAGGTGCCATCTGTGGGTTTATTGGGGCAGATGGACTTTGATCCTGAGACATTTTGGCAAGCAGTTCTTTGAGTCTGCTCACCTCAGCCTCAAGGATTGTGTTATGGGCTAAGACATCGAAGAAAAAGCCCAGGTCATCATCAGTCTTTGCTGAATCACCTGACCTCCTGATTGAATCAGGATGTACATGCCCTGAGTGTAGATCAGTTGTAGCATGTGCCCCTTGTTCTTGGTTCTGGGGACTTCCTGCCTCAGGACTGAGTCCTTCATCGGCAGTTTTGAAAACCCTAAATCATCACATCATACATAGCACATCAGCACAAGCACAAGCTCATCACATTACAACAGAACCTACCTCACATAACATAATACATACTTTTGAAAATCGTTAAACATGGAAAGATAACACATCTCACATCCATAATCATCACATCATATATAGCACATCAAGCACAAGCCATCACATTACAACAGAACCTATCTCAACCATCTACCTCATAAAATCCTCAGAAAACCCTAAATCCAAAATGAAGAACAGGTGGTCATCTCAGGCGCATGAGCATAAAAAATCTAAGGAAAACGGCCTAGGAGAATTACCACTATGCAGGCGCATGAGTCCTGCTTAGGCGCATGGGCACTGCTGGGGCGCATGAGCACTGTTGGGGCGCATGGCTAACACTTAGGCGCATGGGCAATCTAGGCGCATGGGCACTGCTGGGGTGCATGGCCAACACTTAGGCGCGTGGGCATTCTTCTGGGCGCATGGAAAACTGTTTGGGAGCATGACCTACACTTACGCGCATGGCCAACAAATCTAGGCGCATGGGGACAAATCTGGGCGCATGACCACTTAGGCGCATGAGGTCACTTGGGCGCATGACAACAATTCAAGCGCATGGGAACATTCTGGGCGCATGACCAACAATTCGAAATATAAAAAATTCTACAAACTACCCCAAAACATCAGTCTAGCAAATCTTAACATAAATCTACCATGCTACAAACACAAAAATATGCTAAACATCAAACATAACCTCAAAACAGCCTCTAAACATACAACCACAGAATAACGGTTGAGCAACATGCTGAAAACCCACGGGTACTTTAAAAATATTTTGCTCGGTATGCATAATAGCCCCAAACACTTAAAAAAATAGTAAAAAGAGGGGTTCAAGAACTCACCTATTGCAGCCTTCGAACAACACACTTCCACCTGCAAATTCAGCTCCTAAACCCATGAAAACAGGAACTTAGCACCACAAATCTCGGCCTAGAAGCTGAAAATTTGGTTGAAACCGAACATTAACCCAAGAAAACTCACCTTTTTGCAGATTCTTCTTCTTCTCTCTCTAAAACCAGAGCTTTTTCTTCTTTCTTCCTCACAAACCGAGAAAATGGTGGTTGGAAAGGTGTAGTGGGCAGCCATACTTACTTTTAAACACAATAATATTAAAGTTTGCATCTTGCACAACTTTAGTCCCTCAATTTGGGTTATCTAACCTTTCTTTCTTTGTACTTTTATTTTCTATTCTTTTTAATAAAATTCGGGGTGTTACATCTTGCTAGATCCTAAGGTTCATTATGTCATATACATGATTTTTTTTGAATGATAATCATGGCTAGTAAATTATTAAACTTGATCAAACAAGATTTCACCTAATATGTCACCAACGGGTCAAACTGGTCAACTGGGTCAAATGAGAATGTTTTGCAAATCACTTGGGTCAATGTTTTGATTGAGCACTTAGGGTTTGTTAAGCTATTTTGGTTACACGTATTTATGTACTGACGTGTTCTAGTTAACCGTTGACGGGTTATCTTTCCACTCATCTTTAGCTTCGCTTTTCTTGTTCACTTACGCATCAAGTGAGTTCAATGCCCCACTTTTCTATACACTCTCTTTTGGGGGAGAAAGCATACTAACTCTTATAAACATTTTAACTATCATAAGTTGTGTATAGTATAAAGTAGTGTGATATACCATTGAAAGCCCCACCCGTATGACTGGAGGTCAAGCGGGTGCAATATTGTCCTAAACAACATTGTCACGACTTGGTAAGTCGTGGTGGAAGGCATATAACAAACACAGTCAGCTTCAATTGCGGAATCACTATTGTAATTACTTATGAAATTAGATTAGCTATCTATTCCCATGCACTTACTTATGTTTTACAACTACTATTGTTTATGATTATTACAAACTCATGAACTCACCAACCATTGTTTTGACACTTTAGTATGCTTTTCTCAAGTCGTTAATACAAGGTGTCTTTAGAAGCACAGTACGGGTCGAGCATATTTCTTCCAAACATACATTCATTTATGTTTGGTTTTATATTTATATTAGACAATTATTTGAGCTTGTGTTTTGTGCATTTACATTTTAGTACTTTGGGTTTGAAATGTTCACTAAATTGTTCCGTAACACTTTAAAGTTTAAAACTCTAATTTATTTTAAATGTTACATATAGAGTCATTCAAAGTAACTAATGACTTGGATCCTAGTTTGTTCACACGCCTCGTGGTAAAACCCCACATGTGAATTTTTAGGGTTTGACAGCTTGGTATCAGAGCCATTGGTTATAGTGTACTAGGTTGCATACACACTAGTCTATAACCACACATAATTAGTTAGTTACTCGTTTACCTATCCCCTACTGTATACTCATTAGCATGCACATCACGTACACTACAGTATGGCATCATCATTATCATCATCTCCAATATGACACACCGTAGGAAAGGAACCCAGTTCCTATTGCTTATTCGTTTACCATGGGTTCTACTTCTCACCCCCCCCCCCCTTTGTTTATGCCTGGTATGTATCCCCTGGGAGAACCTGTGATCGAGCGGGATATGTCTGATTCCAAGAATTCGACATGGTATTGTACTAAGCTTTTTAGGATGCTCGAGAAGGATAACGTTTTGCTATCGACCCCTACCATCAGGAATGATTTTGTGTTACCCCTTCTACCTTGTTACCCTCATAGAGCTATCGCTGCTATGGTGGCCCCTCATGATAGGCTACGGCAGGATATGAAGAGTGGTTTGATAGGTTGGATGACGGCATAAGTACGCTAGTAGGGTGTGTGATGAAATGGAAGACTCGTGGCATGACTTGTAGGGACATTATGATGGGCAAACTAAGGCAATACAAACTCTTCGTAGACAAGTTGTGGAGTTGATGGCTACTTTAAATGCAACACGGGAACAGCTCCATGACGCTATAGGATGTATAACATGAGCTAGAAAACCAGCTCAAGACTTAGGAGGCCCCGAAGGTAATGCCAGATGAAGATCCTGAGGAGGAACCGACAGAGATGGAGGAGGATAGTGACGGATCAGAAGTGATAGACCGATTTCCTTTATTTACCTCTCTTGGACTATATAGTGTTATTTCTTAACCAATATGGAAGGGTTGTTTCCCACCCAACTGAAAAACTTGAAATGTTTGACATTGATTGGATTTTTGTGAGTTACTTACAATTTATTATCATGAGTTATTAATTTTGTTATAAATATTGTGGTTGATGAAATTTGGTACTTCTTATTATTTACTATACTTGAATGAGCTAAATATGATGGATGTTATTCATTGTTGTATTTGTAAATGTAAAGTAAAAATGGACGGACATGGTAGAGGATGTGGAAGATATCATGGTCGTGGTGCTGGTGCCGAGAATATGACCCCGGCAAATTAGCAGTTCTCATCAACGAGCATGTGCAGGCAGTGGTTAATGCGCAAGCTACTCAGCTTGGAGGTAAACGATGACCTTAATCATCAATTATGTAAATATTCTATTAGTCAGTTTATCAAATTTTAGACTTAACATTTCAAATTATTAACTCAGGACCGCCAACGTGCACATACAAAGCATTAATGGATTGTAAGCCCCACACTTATAGTGGAGCCGAGAGGGCCGTGGGACTAGTTAGATGGTTCAAGAAAACCGAATCGGTTTCACAAAGTGCAATTGTCCGGTGTTATACCAAGTGATGTATCCCACGGGAACATTGTAGGGTGCAGCACTCTCCTGGTGGAATGCCCAGTTCCAAATATTGGGTTAGGGGATGACAAACACTATGCCATGGGATGAGTTCAAGACTATGATGATGGAGGAGTATTGTCCTCATGACAAAGTAAAGAAGCTGGAGGCAGAGTTCTTGCAGCTAAAGAAAGAAGAGTCTAAAATCGAAGCCTACACCACTAGGTCTCATGAATTGGCAACTCTTTGTCCTGGCATGGTGAATCAGCCATACAGAGAATCGAGCTTTTCTTGCGTGGATTGGTGCCCAAAATTCAAAGCATGGTGACTGCCTCCAACCCTACCATAATCAAATAAGCTAATCGGTTGGCTCACAAGCTGATGGATCAGGCGATGAAGCAAGGTAAGTTACCCAAACGGGGTGCAGTGGCGAGCATGCCCGACAATAAGCGCAAGTGGGATAATTCTAGCAACAAGGGATCATGTGGAGATATCGATATTGTATGATCGAATATTGCAATTGTATTGTTGCCATTTATCAGATCTGTGATGCGGAATCTCATAGATCTATTGATGATATCAAGTGAAGATCTGTTGCAAGATTTAATGTATGATGATGAATGAATGAGGAACAATCAAGAACACATATTTAGAAAAATTTCATTCATTCATGTGGATGATGATGCTAGAAGATTACAAAGGGAGTTTGTAAGAAAAATCTCTCTCACACACACTCAGCGTAATTGTTTCTCTTACTAGACTAATTCTTTCTTGTTTGTTATTGTTAGTGCTTAGTCCTTAGAGTATAAATGACTACTCTTAGTCTATTATTACTTTTTACATAAATGAACAAAATTATATTTAAGCCCCAATGATTACACAAATATTCTTCTAAGTCTGATAAATTATCTATTGCTGATGCGTGACTGCTGGGTGGTTGACGTCATTCGGGACGACCGCTGATGTTGGCTGTTGACTTTGACCACGGTTGACCAAGTTTGACTTTGGTCAATTTTCTTCGTTTTGATCATATTTTTAGTATGGCTTCACCGTGTTGGTTTTGGTAATCATCATGAGACTCGGCACTTAGGTTTTGGAAATTTTCATCTTCAAATAGTCCAACAATACTCCCCCTAAGATGATGCTGCCAAAACCTCATGATTATCAAAACCTTGGATGTTGATTGATGTGTAGTCTTAGAGTGCAGTCTTCTCCCTATTTTTGGAGGCATCTTCTTAAAAGCTTCATAAAAAGGCATTGAGAAAAAGACTTTTTTCGGCACATACAGACTTTGTTTTGGCACTTGATGGATGTTTCATCAGCTTGATCTTCTGGTCTCATTTTGAATACTTGAAAATACACCCATTTGGAAACACTATGAATTGGACAGGTAGCAATATCAACAGCTTTATCTCAACTTCAAAAGTGAAGGAGAAGCATCAGACATTCTTCAGACTTGACATATACTCTCCCTCAACAAAAGGTTTGGAGGGTGAGGAACTTTTATGTATGAGACACCAAGAGGAGGATTCTTAGTTATCAGCAACTGGCAGGAGATCTTTGAAAGAAGCAGGAGTGTTCACTTAACATCTTGAACTGAATGAGAAACTCAAGCATGTTGTGCAATTCATCACTTGCAAAAGTCTAAATCCTCTCAGTAGAGGTATTGCATGGAAGTTTCACTCCTAAATCAATAATACATGTAAATCTGCCAAAACTAAAAAAATACTAAAAATGACAAATCTTTTTGGAATTTTAGATTTTTCAAATTATAATATTTACAAGCATGAATCCTTCAACTTCAATGAGATCATACTAATCCAAAATCCTCTACATCTAAGAATTTAAAGTTAGAATAGACATAGACAAAGAACAAAGTTGATTGTAAGTATGTTTGGCCACTTAAACTCATGCAAGGATCTATTTTTAACACTTTATGATATTTATCATGTTTAGGTTTGATTAGATATGCTAATTGAGTACCCCACACTCAGAAATATGGAAGAATAACCCTCCTCATGAAATGCAAGGTGGCACTTTATTACAACTTGAACCAGGCTACTTAGAGTATAAATTCTCATGATATGATCCACTTTAGGATTCTTTTACACTTCACTTTAGAATTTGATCCCTATTGGGATTCTTTTAGCTTTGATCCACATTGGGATTCTTTTCTTTGCCTTTTTGGCATGCATCAGCACTTTTAGTGCAAGGTCAACTAGGTCTGTGCTTAGCACAATAGAAATTGTCCTTATGTTTACTCAGGTCTGTATTTACATACAACAAAGGAGAAACAGATGCTTTTATCAATGAGAAATTTATATACCATTTTCGCATGGTGTGTTTAGGTAACCACACGAGCAAACACTTGGAAAAGTCATTACTTGCCAATACCCTAAGATGGTTTTGGTTCACAATGCATATTGATTTAGTTCATCACAAATATGCTTATCTTGGATCCAAGCTGAGCCTACTAACATATCAAACAGAGCCTTGTCACTCTTTATTGATCTAAAAAATAGATGCAGAAAATAGTAGATGAATGTACTACCATTTCTCATGTAAAAGCAAGAAGATTCAAAAATAATTACATAATAGTAATATTTTTTTTGGACCTTTCTTGATTTTCTAATTTCTTGTTAGGATTTTTGGTTTTGAGAAAATAAAGAAATGGCATATTTGTTATCAAATCAATAGAGATCATCAACAGTTAGTCCATGTAGCAATGTAATCAGACTAAGCGGATGGAATGAAACATCGTTGTTTCTTGCATTCCCATCATAGTTTCTATGAATGATTGATGTCATGCATTGAATCATGGTTAATTTCTTCTCCATTTGGCTCAGTCGCATCATAAACATCATGAGCAAGAAGAATGTTCCTATCATGGGAATGGATCAGCCACTGCTAACTTTTCTTGGGTTGGCAGGCCTCCATAACTGTCCCTAATACACTAGCAAATTAGTTAGATATTTCAAACCAGGCCATTACTATATTGAGCTATCCATTAGCATCTTTATATATGACTAGCTAGTATGTGTATGATTTTGCTTTATCTGATGATGTATCATATTAACCTCCTGAAATTTTTTTCTTTCTCCAACATTGTTTTGATTTTAAACCAGCTGACTCAACTTTAGTTTGTTTAACAAAAGGAGTTTGTTTGGCTTTTGAAGATCTTTTGGTTGGTTTAGAAAATATATTTTTCTTTTTAAAGTATTGTGGAGGTTTAGTACTTGATCATGTTTGATTCTTCTGGGCATGTGATCATATTCATCATAAGATTATAATCATGATTATAATAATTTGATGTATGTGATCTTCTGTGTTAGCCATTATGCTAAGTATTATTCCTATATCTGTCATACTTATATGTGTGTATGACCTAGGATAATGTCTCAGTGCCCAATAACATGACTATCATAATGTTTAAAATCACAACCATGCCGATGTGATCGAGGAGAAGAGTAGCTACGACATCTGTTGTAGTACTCATTCTTCAATCTCGGTGAGTACGACTCTGATGGATGATAAGATCTTTAACCTCTTTTATGTTGTGATGTTGGAGAGTTGTTGTATGAACACTCTGAAGTGGTATGATTCTCCATGTCATAATTTAAGTAGTAAGGTGAAGGTCTGGATCTTCTTCCCTTAGGCTTGGATGATGAAGTTGGATTTGATTGGAACTTCACAACCTTTTGTCTTGGTTGTTTTTGCTGCTTTCTCTTGTGAGGACATATATATGTATCACTCTTAGTGTTTTTACGCTCAGACGTGTTGTGTGAATCTGAATTCCATGTCTCGTAGAGAATTGGTTGTTGTTTTGGAGTTTCTAATGTAGCTTTTGAGGTTGATGGTTGGTTTGGATCAGCTGTAAAAGACTTGGTCTGATTTTTCTTCTTTCTTTTAGATCTGGTTTTCTTCCTCTCGACCTGTTCTTTGATTTCTTGTACCTCGGGCTTTTGTTTGTTCTTTAACTCCATCTTAATCTTTGCCTTCAGTTTGACCTTTGTTAATTCTGGTTCAAGAAATCTAGCTGGTTTGAATTTCTCATAGAGAGCCATAGCCTTTTATTTGTTGTCAGGCTTTGCTGCTTTGGATTTTTGTGGCTGTGTTTGTTTTGGATTGATTTCTTCAATGACATGGTTAGTACATGTAATGTTGCAAGTTATTGTTTGTTTTGGTTGTACTTGCTTCTAATATTTTGGCTTCAACTTCAGCCTTTGTGTTTGTTAACTTCACAGAGAGTTTAGTTGCGTGAGGATTCAGCTTGTGGTTTTCTTTAAGAAAGTTATCAACTTCTTTCTCTAGTGAATTGATTTGATTAGCAGAAGTTTGTAGTTCCTCTACATGTGAAGCTCTTTCCTCCTTTATCATGTATGCTAGATTGTTACAATATTTCTAATATGTTTGTACTTCATCTATGCATGGTAATGAGCATAGATTGATCTTTCTGTCTTCAGGAATTTCGGGTAATGGAGGAATGTTTGTGTTATTGTTCTTTGTAGCTTTTGCAAGCTCGGCAGTTAACTCTTCTAGCTTGATTTGTTGTTGAACCATTTTTTCTTGCAACTGGTTCATCTCTTGAGCTTAACTGATATTTTGTTGATTCAACATCTTGATTTGTGCTTGATCATTTCTTTGAGATTGTTCCATCTCTGACCTGCATTTGATCAAATCATTAGACAATGTGTTGTTTGAGTTTGCAAGATCACACAAATGTAAATGCATTAGTTCTTTCTCAATGTGACTGATGTACAACTGAATATTTGTCTTGTCAAACAATGAATTGTTGTTATTGTTTGATATGCTGTTGTTGTTTGGTTGGTTGCAGCTTTTGTTTGATTTGTTGTTGTTGTTTGGTTAGTTGCAGCTTGGTTTCCTTTGTTGGAATTCTTGAAACCTCTTTCTACCTACAGCAAGAAAGATAGCTCGGTTTCTTGAAACACGAATGTTAGTGAATGATGCTAGATTTTCCATTTTGTTTAAAAATAAAAATGATTTAACAATTGTTTTTGTATCTCAAACAAAATCAAATTTTAAAATTTTAATTGAATCCAAAGAACGTCAAAACTCAATTTAATTAGATCGGCCTTTTTAAAGAGTTAACTCAATTCAATTACAATTTAGTTAAGCTAGACTAAGATTAATCTAGCTTAATTTAAAAAGTAACAATATTTGGATCGCCCCAATTAAAATTAAATGATGTTACAAGTCCGCTATGTACAGATGGTACCCAAGTTGTATGTTTAACATTCGCTGTGGACCGATGTGTATGTTTCTTCTAACTCATCCGCTGTAAAATGAATGTAACATCCGTTGTGTGTTTTTGAAGATGTTTATAAGGTCGGCTGTGAACAAAGGCGAAGATGTTTGTTCAATGTCCGCTGTGGACTTTGTGATTAATATCCACTGTGGGTGTTGTGAATCAGTTGTGTATCGAGTTGTGTGTCCGCTGTGAAGCTAAGAAAGACTTGGGACGTTTGGTGTGAATTTTGTCCGCTGTGGACTTTAACACATCAGCTGTGGAAATAATGCATCAGCTGTGGAAATAGTGCATCAGCTGTGGAAATAGTGCATCAGTTGTGGAAATAATGCATCAGCTGTTGAAATAGTCTATCAGCTATGGAAATAGTGCATCAGCTGTGGATGATATAACACTTGGTCAAAAATTGAATTCCAAGTGTACTTTGTGTATTCTTTGTAAAATACACAAATTGATGTTTTAATGATTGTTGAATGATTCTTGAACGATTGAATGATGAACAAACGAATAAAATCTGGATTAAATCATAAATTTGGCTGAATTTTGAGATTTCAAAACAGTTTGACTTTGAAAAAGTCAAACTTCATGTTCTTGAATGAAAAAAACTTTTGATTCTTGGATTTCTGATGGAATTTGATAAAACCAAAGGTTATAATAGCTATAGATAAGTGACTCTAAGCTAAAACAACAATCAATTTCATATAATCATCATCTAAACTTGGATTTTGATGATGAACACATAAAGAACACCAAGAATAACAAAAACTCAGATCTAGGAATCAATATTCAAAAATGTATGTTTTGGTTGTTGTGTATGATAAATGAACCTTAGATTTTATGTTTCTAAGCTAAAACCACCATCAATTTAGCTAAAAAATATCAGATTCATGATTTTGATGATTTTTCCTCAAGAACAGTGAACTTTCTCAAGAACACAAAATTTTCAAAAATCTTCAAATTCAAGAGTTGTGGTTGATCAATTGATATGAAACTTTGCAGATGTGTTAGTTATCACAATTTAAAGCTAGTAGAAGATTAAATTTGATCAAACAATAACAAAATCAAAATTTCATGTTCATGAGCATTTAAGGACTTGAAGAACAAGTTTGCTTAAATCTTTAAATTAATAGCTCAAATGAACTTCAATTGATGTGAAAACCTGTAGATCTTCATGAAATAACAAATCTAAGCTAATGGTAGCTTGATTTCATCAAAACCAACAACAATTTGCAGATCAAACTTGTGGTTCAAATTTTATAGAAAAATTTCAAGAACAAGGAGCCAAGGCTCTGATACCAACTGTGGAAATATCGATATTGTAGGATCGAATATTGCAATCGTATTGTTGCCATTTATCAGATCTGTGATGCGGAATCTCATAGACCTGTTGATGATTTCAAGTGAAGATCTGTTGCAAGATTTAATGTATGATGATGAATGAATGATGAACAATCAAGAACACATATTCATAAACATTTCATTCATTCATATGGATGATGATGCTAGGAGATTACAAAGGGAGTTTGTAAGAAAATTCTCTCTCACACACACTCAACCTAATTATTTCTCTCACTAGACTAATTCTTTCTCATTTGTTATTGTTAGTGCTTAGTCCTTAGAGTATAAATGACTACACTTAGTCTATTTATACTTTTTACATAAATGAACAAAATTACATTTAAGCCCTAATGATTACACAAATATTCTTCTAAGACTGATAAATTCTCTATTGTTGATACATGACTGCTGGGTGCTGATGTCATTCGGGACGACCGCTGATGTTGACTGTTGACTTTGACCAAGTTTGGCCAAGTTTGACTTTGGACAATTTTCTTCGTTTTGATCATATTTTTAGCATAGCTTCACCATGTTAGTTTTGGTAATCATCATGAGATTCGACACTTAGGTTTTGGTAAGTATCATCTTTAAATAGTCTAACAGATTATCATCAAATAATCAGCTCTAGCAGCAAAGGAAGTTGGACACCAATCGGAACTTCAATCAGTCATCTTCATCAACTCAAGGACAAAGTGGATACGTTGAGAAGTATCCAAAGTGTAACAATGCAATTATCACCACAACGGTAGGTGTGACAACTTTTGATGCTAACGTTGTGGGAAAGTAGGGCACGCAACCAAAGATTAATGGTGAGTTGACAAAAAGCCCCAACATATGCGAGAAACACCAAAAGGTTGCTTCAAGTATGGAAAGGATGGGCACTACAAGAGGAATTGCCCTTAGTTGAAGAGAAATGCTAATGATGCTGGAAATGGTGGGAACAACAACAATGGGAGTGGTGACAACAACGGTAACAATGGCGGGAACAATGGTGGCAACAATGGTGATGCTAAGGGAAGAGCCCTTATTATGGGTTCATGTGAGGCTCTAAACGACCCTACTACTGCTACTGGTAAATTCCTATTAATCATTGCTATGCTACTATTTTGTTCAATACCATACCTGATAGGAGCTTTATCTCTACTAAGTTTAGTAGTCTTTTAAAAGATATGCCTTCTATGATGGAATCCAAGTACACCATTGTAGGACCAGTTATGGTTGTTCTACAATAGCCTCATAGTTGGAGAAGACATACTTACTAGATCAAAAAGGGACCCAGGAAAAGAAACAAAGAACAAACAAGTAAAGAACTCAAGAACACAAAGATTGGTTTTCAAGTATGATGTATATTTCTCCCAAGTGTTTTACAAGTGTTACAATGCTTAGTCCTAAGAATGATATAATAAGATACTTTATACTACATCCAACAGTTGGCTATACTTTGAAGGCCAGCTGGATACTAATCTAAACAACAAGATCAATGTAAAGTCAAAAGGCAGATTGCCTTTTGACATGTGATTATGACATACTATAGCTCACATCCTATTGTATTACAATAGGATAAAAGTACTAAAGTAAAAAGTTACAGACAAAGACACCATACTGAATAGTTGAGAAAAGTAAAAAGGTAATCACTAACTTATATATGTTGGTGAGTCTTCAAAGCTGGTAGTGAAAAGGTCTTCTGCTTTTGTCAAAAGTATGTTAGAGAAGCATGTCTTCTCTGTCTTCGAAAGAGTTCAGTCTTTAGGCTTCAGAAGACTTTGTCTTCAACCTTTGGAAGACTTCACTTTTGGCTTCAAAATATTTCTGTCTTTGGTTTCAGAAGATTTGACACTTGGTTATTTTTCTTTGTGCATGGTCAATCTTTCAAAGTAACTTCCTTGTACTTTAATGCATGCTGAGAGATCTTTGGTTAGCATCAACCTTTAAGATAAACTCTTACAAACTCCCCTTAGGCTGATGCTACCAAAATTTGAAGATTTCTATGAGTCTTGATCCTTCACTTTTTTACAGTCATTATTAGAATCAGAGTCATTCCTCTCTTCATCAGTTGGTCTTGATTCTTTAGGCTCTCATAGTATATCCTTATGTCTAGGAGATCATGCTTTGGAAGGTCAAATATATTATGCCAGAAGTATACTTATGGACCTCCTTGATCTCTTGTGACATACCATCTGTTTGGGTTTGGAGAGTACACCTAAGATAGGATGGGTCTCTTAGCAGCTAAAGGCTTTACTAATAAGGGAGTTGGTTGAATAGCCTCTTTTGGTTCATGCTCAGGATGTTCTGACTCATCCTGAGGTATAGAGGTGGATGCCCTAGACTTCTTCTTCTTTAACTTTATTTCTCTTCTAAAAGCCATCCTTTTTCTCTTTCTATACTTCTATTAAGAAGGTTGGTCTTAATCACCTTGTCTTCTTTTTTCCTTCTTAATTTGGTCCTTCTTCTTTATATGTTTAGAAGAAGGTTCAAGACCCTGCTATGGCTTTGAAGACGAAGTTGGCTATGGATCAGCACTAGGTTTTGGTTATGTTTTCTTGTTTGGTTAAACCTTGAGCTCAGCTTCAAGTGCGATTTGAACTAGTGGAGAATGCAAGTTTTGAAGCTCACTCCTCTTGATCTTCTACTTGATCACCCTTATGTGCTCATATATTATGGATAGAGACATGGGACCAAGCCTCCTTCTGAAGACCCATACAGCTTCAAGAATCTCATCATCCTTTGTCTATCTTTAGATTTCTTCTTGTTTTCTTTGATGGTGGCCCTTGATTTTACAGCTTCCTCACTCATCTTTCTCTTAGCAGCTTTTCTTTCTTTGATAGCTTTTTGTTCAAGCTGCTTAAGATACTCAAACTCTATGTACTCATAAGATAGAGAGAGTTAATCTTCTGCCTGGTAGAGACCTGTGACACTCAAGTAGTTGATCATCATTTGTCTATCATGTTCCTTTCCTACTTGAGTCCCTCTATAGCCATAAACTCTACCTCGGGCTTTCTTGAACTGGAGAGAGGACAGGGGCTTTATATAATTTTCTTCTTTTTCTTTCTTATTTGGTCTTGAGGAGCAAAGTAGCAACCTTAGCCTCCTTCCTCTCTCTTGACACCTCTATGTCTGCTAGTTCATTTAATTTCTCTAAAGGAAGAGAGATTAGATCATCTATATTATAGTTCCTAGGTAGTTTGATCTGGCTACCCTTAGCTCATCTTCTTGAGTGTTTGGCCTATGGGCAGCCCTGATTACAGCCTGAATGAAGCTAGAGGTCCCTCTCATTCTTTCTTCCCTTACCTTCTTCTTCCTCTCCCTTTTCTCCTCCTCAATCTCCTCTGAAGTTAATACTTTCTTTCCTTTGTTAATCACTAGCCTATGTGACTCAAGGAAGAGAGAGCTTTGGACTTCTTGAACATGTTTTTCACTTGAGCTTTGGCTAGAGAGAGGTCGTGAGACACCTTCACCAACTAGTGTCTCACTGAGGGTAATTCGTGCTGAAGGAGTAGGAGTCTCAAGGTTCACAGGGTCCATAATTGGGCCTTCAATTGAGGTTTCCCCTTTGAAGCTAATCTTAGGGTCCAACTCAGTATCTAGTTGACCAATTTTTTTCCCTTCTACCCTTTGTCTATGTAAGCTTGTTCTTCTTTTAACCTCCTCAAACACCCTTATTTGAATCCTCTCTGCCAACCTATCAGCATGTCTCTTTTTACTTGGATTGACAAATGGTAGGATTGGCAGAGGGAAGCTTTCATAGGATCCCAGGTTATAGATGTTGAAAACTTCTTGTTGACCCTTATATCTAGAAAGCACCAATGCCCTTCTATCACTGTCATACCCCCATCCTATGATTGGATTATCAATAGGGTTGGATGGAGGTGACATGGCCCTTGGTATGAAACCCTCCTCAAATATGCTTTGAAGTATGGCATCCATATTAATATGGGCCATATAAGGTTGTGGAGTCTGGAAAATTGCAAGTGAGGGTGGTGAATCCTCAATTTCCATTCTCTAAGCAATGCTCCCATGTTTTATGACTGTGGTGACTTTCTCCCCTTTTTTGGTAGCATCACTTACTTGCAGGAGTGAGCTAGAGTTTAGTTCCACTTTGGTTGAGCATGCCTGGTAGGCCTCTCAGCTAGTTTACCCTTGACATCGGTGATCTGATGTTGCTGATTAAGCAACTGCCTTTGTAAGGTAGCAACCTGAGATTCCAGGTGACTAACCTTAGAGACAACATATGTGCAAGTTTATATCAATTGTTGCACCTTTTGTTGCATACTCTCTTCATCTTCATCAGAAGAATCATAGGGGGATGAGAGGACATAACCAAATTCATCCCTCTCACCACTAGATATTTGTTCATGGTCTTTGGGTTTCCCCTCCTCTATGATAGCTTCATGAGAAGTGTCAAGGAGCTAGGTTGTTGTGGTTACGGTCTTAAGTATGTAATCACTTTCAAAAGTGAGAGCCTCTTCCACATGGACCTTTTGAACCTGTTTAGAGAGGTCCACCTCAGTAGTAGGTAAATGATGTAGGCTAGACATGGGAGTGTTAAGAGCACTCATCTCTCCTTGAGTAGTGGAGGAGAAGAGAGACTCATGGTACTCACTGAATCCCATGTCTTCATCATTAAAGAATTCTAGGTTGGGGATTGGTTGGTTAAGATATAATGGCTTGGGATGGTTGCTTTCCCCTTAAGGTTCTTCATTTGAGTTTTAAGAGTTAGGATTAAGGCTTGAGGCTGGGGTTGTGAGCTTATTAGGCTGAGCATGAGGAACCTTAGCACTGACCATAGAAGGAATGAGAGTGGTCTGCTCCTTAGGAGAAGTGGGAGCTCTTGGTTCCACTTGCTCCTGTATGGGTGAGTATATGGGGGCCTACTAATCTAAATAGATTGAGCAAGGGTTTGTTTGGATTTTCTTTTCTAGGTGATGCTGATTTAAGGTTGTGTGGGTGGTGAAGATGAAGGAGGTGTGCATTCAACATTAGCTGGGATTGACAGTTGTCACCTTTAGTAGTTTGCTCTAACGTTTTGGGGACAAGGGATGTTTCTACCCTGGAAAAAACAATAATGGTTTTCCTTGTTATCTTAAAGATGTTGGGCTTCATCTATCCTAATTTAGAATGTTACATGTTACTCTCAACTGTGAGCCCAGTTCACAGTTGAGAATGTGCTAGACATATCTAAGGAACATGTAATATTCAAGGGAATCTAAGTTAGCAAGTGAATTTGTATAAACAAATTGGGAATACCTGAACTTGATCCCCTGCACCATTCCATGCACTATGTAGGAAAGGTCTTCAAGAACTTGGTCCCATCCTCCATGCTTGTTGGATAAGGAATGGACGACCACATTAAGGAGGTATTTCCACTATGAAGAGACCTTTTCTTTCCTGAAGGTCTTGACTGAGAAGTCACCTTCATAGCCCATCAGCTTTAATGATCCATTGTCTACCTCCTTGGTGAAGGATAGCTCACCATCTTCATCATCCAGCCTAAGATGTTGATTTATGTTGCTGGAGTGGTGAACACTGCCTTCCCCTGCACTGAGGTAGATAGTGCCTTCTCACCGTCCATGATGACCTCTTGGTAGGTCCTCCAAAACTCCAAGAGTTGACCTTCGTATAGTGGAGGGTCAATGGTGAGGGCGGTGAGATAAGAAGAGTGGGAAAGAAAGTTGCAGATCAGAAACTAGGGTCTTTCTCAGTAGATAACAGAGCACCTGGTTGTGTTACATGTGTAGGTACATGACAAAGGCTGGCTAGTATTGGGATTCAAGGTTGGCCATTTCATGAAGCTTTTATGAGAGATATTGGAAAAACAACGAGGATTTATGGATGATTTAGGGCTTGTAAGTTGTAGATGAAAAAGAAGAAGAGAGAGGAAATCTATTGGACCTATTTATATGCTTGAATTTGAGACAAAGTTATTTCAAAAGATAAACTTTGAAATCCGGATGTCGGTCCAACCTTTGAAAAAGGGACCAAAAAGGTAGTTATCTTGGAAGTTTAAAATCTTCCGAATGTAATTTCCCTTCGGAAGTTTAAAGAAAGCTTCCAAAGCTAAATTGACTTCGAAAGATATTCCTTAGTTTGAGAAGAATTTATTCGGAAGAAAATGTACTTAGAGTAGTTTTCCTTTCGAGACAGATTTGGTTTCGGAAGATGTTAAACATTAGAAGTTTTACTTATGGAGTGAATAAAACTTCTGAGACTTAATTACTTTCGGAAGAAAATAGTCCTTCAAAACATATAAGTAATTAGAAGCAGATTTAAGCTTCAAAAGATGTAATAGAATTTCTTCCAAAGTTAAGTCCTTAGTAAGTAATTAATAGTTTTAAAGACACAATGTTCTTCCAAACTCAAATTAATTTCTTCTGATAGAAAATATGTCCATAATTCTTAAGATTCTAAGGAATATCTTTCTTCCAAGATAAACAGGGCTTATGTCAATGATAAATTAGACAAAATTAGAGACACATATTTTTGAAACACAAGTTTGAAATTAATTTTATAAAAATCTACTCAAGTTAATCATCCCAATAGCTAATACAAGAGATTTAAATCTCTGTTCATCAAATGCTTTTGTGAATAGATCAGCATATTGCTCATTTGTGTTAACTTCGACTAGTTTAATTAATCATTTTTCAAATTATCTCTGATCAGATGATACCTGATGTTGATGTGCTTTGTATTTGAGTGTTGCACTAGATTCTCTATGATTGAGATAACACTATTGTTTTCTATGGATAGGAGTCTTCTTGAAGTTGAATCTATAATCTAGCATCTGATTCTAAATCCTAAGCACTTGAGCATAGCAGCTTGCAGCAGCAATGTATTTAGCTTTAGTAGTTGATGCAGATACACAGGATTGTTTCTTGCATTTCCATGAGACTATCCTTCCACCAAGGAACTGACATCCCCCAAATGTAGACTTTGTAGTCATATTGCAGCCACCATAGTCACTATCAGTATATGCATACAGATTGAAGTCAGAATTCTTTGGATACCAAAGTCCCAGTTTGGGAGCTCATTTAAGATATCTAAGAATCCTCTTAACAGCAACCATGTGTGACATCTTGGGTTGGCTTGATATCATGCACATATACATGTAGCAAACATGATATCAAGCTTGTTAGTTGTTAGGTACATAAGAGACACAATCATAGCCCTGTAAAGATGTTCATCAACACACTCCCCCTCAAGATTAGGTCCTAGGGAGTGGTTCTAGCTATTGGAGTCTTAGCAACCTTATAATCAGTTAGATGAAATCTGGTTAGTATGTCTTGTACATGCTTTGATTGGTTTCTAAAGATGCCATTGTCACCTACTTCACTTATATTCCTAGAAAGAAATTGAGTTCCCCCATGGAACTTATTTCAAATCTATTCTTCATCAGCTTCTCAAACTCTTTGAAGAGCTTTTCATTGGTTGACCCAAAGATAATGTCATCAACATAAAATTGAACTAGCATCAAGTCATTCCGTGTTCTTTTGATGAAGAGTGTGCTGTCAATAGTACCTCCTTTGTAACCATGTTGAACTAGGTACTATGATAGTGTCTCATATCACTTCCTTGGAGCTTGATGCAGCCCATAAAGAGCTTTGTCAACTTGCAGACATAATCAATATGATCTGGATCTGTAAAGCTAGGTGGTTGCTTGACATACACTTCTTCATCTATCACCCCATTTAGAAAAGCACACTTGACATCAAGTTGGTAGACCTTGAAATCCTTTGATGCAGTAAAAGCAAGGACTATCCTTATAGCTTCAAGTCTTGCCACAGGAGCAAAGACATGTGTGTAGTCAATCCCTTCCTCTTGAGTGTGCACTTCGACTACCGGTCTTGCCTTGTTCTTGACAATAAGTCCTTTATCATCCTTCTTGTTCCTGAATACCTACTTGGTTCCTATTGACATCTTCCCAAGTGGAAGAGACAAAGGTTCCAAACACCCTGTCTTTTGAATTGAAGAAGTTCCTCCTGTATTGCTTTAATCCAGCTTCTATCTTTTAGATCTTCATCTACTTTGTTTGGCTCAATTTGGGATAAGAAGAAATTATGTAGACAAACCTTTTGATCATGGGTTTGTCCTCTTGTTCTCACCCTAGTTCCAAGATCTCCAATGATGTTTATGGTAGGATGGACTTGTGGATTCTTAGATGAGGAATCACAGCAAGTTGATTTGATAGATCCAAATTTGAGAAATTTAGATCTGGTGATTGAATTTCACCTACCACATCAGCACACCCATCAGGTGTAACTTGATCTAAGAGTGTGCAACATCATTGATTTGTCTTCAATGGAGTGGTTGTTAGCATCATAAATTCTTGATCACTTTCACGATGTCCATCTTCTCCTTCCTTGGAAATCTCTTTATTTGAGTTTTGTGTCTCATTCCTGGAATTGGTTGGCACCTCAGATGTATCAGTTGAAGAATTTGTAGTCATATTTATGCTGACAGGATTCCACATGGAGTGCTTGTTACCACTAGTGCTGAAGGGATTCTATCATTGTCTTCTCAACTCAAATCTTGGATTAGGATCTTCTGTAGTAATATAACATGTTGCTCCTAAAACATCTTCACAAGATTTTTAAATAGTTGGTAACTAAATCAAGATCAAATAGCCAATCAGAACTAGAACCTTTCACACTTGAAATGTGTTCATTGAAGGTCACATTGGTTGACTCCTTAACTACTCTAGTTCTAAGATTGTATACTCTATATGCTTTAGCTTGAGAAGAGTATCCAATGAAATGTCCATCATTTTCTTTGTCAATAAATTTGTCTATATGATCTTTGGTATTCAAGATAATGCATGGACATCCAAATGGCTTGAGGAAACCAATAAAAGGTCTTCTTTTATGCCACAATTCATAAGGAGTCTTACCATGAGTTTTAACTACTAAAACTCTGTTCTGCATAGAGGAGGCAGTAATGAGTGCCTCTGCCCAGAAGGTGATGGGCAGTTTAAAAGTCAGAGAGCATGGTTCTTGCAGCCTTAATAAGTGTCCTATTCTCCTTTCAACAACACCATTTTGTTGAGGAGTTCTAGGAACACTATATTATCTTGAAATACTTTTTTCATCATAATATGAATTAAGGATTTGGTTCTTGAGTTTAGTTCCTTGATCACATCTTATGATTCTCAACTTTTAGAATGAAGGATTTCAGGGGTCTCATCCTTAGTTCTAAGGAAGAAGACTCAGTATATCTTATGAAATCATCTCTGATTACAAGGTAGTATGAAGTTCTTCCTAAACTCATTACACTTGTGGGGCCAAAGAGATCTATATGTAATAAGTGTAGGAGAGTAGTGATGGAGTTCATTTCCTTTGGTTTGTGTGACACTTTGTGCTGCTTTCCTTTCAGACATGCAATACAATGGTCATCACTTGTAAACTCTTTCTTTGGCATTCTAGTTACTAAATCATCTTTAATCATTTTATTCATGTTCTTAAAGTTTACATGGCACATTCTTTTATGCCAAAGGAAAGACTCATCACTATTTGCTTTAGATAGTTATAGGTTCAATAATTGAATAACTGAAGCTTACCAAATGATAATTACAGTCGACTGAAGATCTCATTGTACAAGTTCGGAGACCAAGTTGATCACAACAAGAACAACAATACAAGACAATTCAACATGACAAAGTCAACATCAAGACAAAAAGAAAAGTCAAAATTAGGTCATGATGTAACAATAGTATAAATAGACCCACTAGTACATTTTTGCAAGTGTGGTTCTTGTGTGTGTGTTCTTATGGTATGAACCACCACCCAAGGAGAGTTCCTCCTTTGGGTGGGTTTGATTCCATCTTTCATCTATGATTCTTATTGTAATTATTCATCAACATAAATGAAATCATAACATTAACATTATCCATCTCTTTGTTCTTTGATTCACACACACACCCATCTTAATTTTGAATTTCTAGGTCATGAACATGATCAATCCTAAGATCCAAGCTCAATGAATCTGAAATATTAATTTAGCAGATAGAAAGCAAGAAACTTCTCTAGAGGGGGAGGTGTCTTGCAAATCCATCTTATATATGTTCCCTTTCCTAGGGGCACTGAGCAAAATATCTCTTAGAGAATGATCACCCCATGCTTGAGAACAATGCACTCATGCTCAGTAAATAGCATGTTATGTCTCTAGTCATAAAATTGAGATACACTCAAAATTATAGTCAAGCTCTTTGACAAAATTTAACTTCTCAAGTAATATAACCACCTGATTCACCTCCTAAAGCAACTGGCCCTCTATCAATTTTGTCAAAGTCTTAAAGCAAAGAGCCATTGCCAGTCATGAGCCTTGAACAACCACTATCAATGATCCATACATGTCTTTTGGTCTTCAGTTGTTCATGCACATGAAAAAAGATGATTAGTTATATTTGGAAACCCAAGCCTTGCTGGTCTTGGCTTATCAAGATGAACTGAAGATAGGTCAACAGTTATTGATCCTATATGCAAGCTTTGAGGATCCTTGGCTGTCGTTGATGAAGAAACTTCAGTCACATGGTCTTCCTTCATCTTCCACACCATCTTTGGAAGATTCGACTTGGCTTTCAAAACTTCAGAAGTTTTTATGACTTTAGAAGTTTTAGAGAATAAACCTTCAAAGTTTTTGCATCCACTGTAACAAACTTCAGTGCTTCGGAGCATTCATTTCTTCTGAGACCAAACTTGCTTTCGAAGATAGTTTTCAACCTATCTTCTTTTGGTTCACTTTGATGCTTCCAAAGGAAAATCGTTTTTCTTTCCGAAGCTATTTTCTTCTTCTTCTCAGAAGTCTTCTTTATGTGCATGTGGATGGTACTCTTAGGATTGTAAATGCAATCCTTAGCTAAGTGAGTTGTACCCCCACGCATGAAGCATTCCAAAGGCTTATTTCTGAGAGTCTTTTCCTGAGGAGAAGGTTGTTTTGATCCTTCTCCAGCTCCTTCTTTATCTTTTTGGATAATGTAGCATGATTCCGAGGGTGAAGCTTGCCTTTGGAGTTAGATGGTCCAGTCTGTGCAGCAGTGGCGCATAATGGTTTAACCTTTTTCTTATTACCATGATGGTTTGGACTTGAACTAGGACTTCTGGTACTAGAGTTCTTTGTTAGTCTTCAGTCTTCCTCATCTCAACCTAGTAGAGGTTGAAACTTGTTTTGGCCTAGGGTTGAAGGTGGCTTGATCTCCAGCACTTTCTTGGATCTTCTTTTGAAAGATCTGATCAAGTTCTTTCTTGTCAACTTAGCCATCCCTGGTTTCTTCTTTTCTCAAGGGATATGTGACCCTTCTTAGAATTCACCTCTTTACTAACTTCTTATTCATCATTTACTATATCCTTTTCTGTGACATCCGGTAAATTTCGTTACCAAACTCGTTAGTTCCGTTAAGTCTTGCATACCGTGTCGGGAGCACACACTAGTTGTCGTTGAACGTGGGTGACTGAAAAATAATTAATAATGTTTAAACAATAATTTCTATGTTGCTATGGTTGTTATATGTGATTTAAATGTTTATTGTAATTTTATCGCATAACGTGGAAAGTTGTGATTTAATTCGTATATTTTGTATCTAATAAAGATAAAAATTATAATTGTCTTGTTAGTTTATATGCTTATTATGTAGTTAAAAACCTTTTTAAAAAAAAAGAGTTTAAAAGCTTAGTTAATAAAATGTTAAACAATAAGGGTTTAAAAGGTAAAGTGTTAATTAAAAAAAAACATAACCCTAGCCCCACCCCATACCCTTCGGCCGCGATCAAGCTCCACACCCACACACACTTCGAAATCGATCAAGAACAAGCAAGAAACCATCGGATTTGGTCGATTTCAAGTTATAAACAACGGTTAGAATCATCAATTGCAAGCCATTACACGTTTAAAGGTTAGATTTTTTGATGTTTTTGATGAGTCTTCATGTTGGCTGAATGTTTCATGCGAAAACTACAAATTGGGGTTGATTGATGCCTAATTGTTGATGTTAATGTGTTTGTTAGATAGATTACATGTTAATTAACGTCAAGTATGCAATAAAGGTTGGATTTTACAAGTTTTTATGGAAAATTACATTAGGCCGAAACCCTAATTCGAAACTTGCAATGGGGATCGATTTGTTGATGTTGGTTAGTGTTATTAGTTAGTTGGATTGTATATATGCTAGTTAACATCGATTATGCAAGAAAGCTATGATTTGATACATTGTCATAGGTTACTAATAATAGTAACTTTATTTTGCATGAATTGATGATGGTTGATGTATGAATGTTATGGATGTGTTTGTGATGATGATTAGATGCTAGATGGTTTATGAATGTTAGGAATTCAAGAATGCATGTTGTAGTTCATACATTGCTACAAATAGTACGTTGGGTATGAAAGTTGATGAATCATGATGATTAGGTGTTGTTGATCATGTTTAGATGTTGTCATGGACTTGAATTGGTATATAATTGATGAATTCATGATGTTGTGTGAGTTGATGAAGTGGGATGAACTTTCCAAAAGGGAAACTTTAATTGTGCAAATCCTTGAATTGGATGATTTGTGCATTGTTGTGGGATATTAGGATCATGCTAGTGTGTTCATGGATGATTTCTAAGGTGATGAAATGTGTTGTTTAGCTATAGGGATGTTGATTTGGTTTGTTATCTATTTTGGCTGTTGTGATTCGCATGACTGTGTGATATCTAGTTGCATGATGATCTAGGAAGTATATGTGGTATGAAGTGCTATATGTAATCAAGTTGTATGTGAACATGTATGACATGCTGTTTGTGTTAGTATAACGAGTTATCACCTATAATGTCACCAACGGGTCAACGGGTCAACTGGGTCAAATGTGTCTTGTCTTTCTAAAACCTTGAGTTCCTTAGTTTGTAGAGCACTTAGGTTTCATGTGTGATTCTGTGTACACGTACTTATGTACTCTTGTGTTCTAGGTGACCTTTGAAGGTTGTCTTCTTCTTTCAAGTTAAGCCTAAGTTAATTCTTGCGCGCATCAGGTGAGTTCTTGCCCCACATTTTACATAATCTCTTTTGGGGGAGATAGCATACTGTGATCACAAACGCTTTTATATATGAGTGTGTATAATATTGATATAGTGTGTTTACCATGGAAAGTCCTCACACTTTCGGATTGTTAATATTGAATAGCGGGGAAATCTTGGGTAGTACTACTGGGTCTGACGAGCCCCACCTGTGTGACTCGAGGTCATACGGGTGCAATTTTGTCCTAACATATATTCGTCACGGCTGGTAAGTCGTGACGGGAGGCAACAAACGTAACACAGTCAGCTTCGATCGCGAAATCACTATGATTAATATTTTTATGTTAATAGACTAGCTATCTATTGCAATACACTACTTATGCTCTGGAAAATGTGATGGTTTATATTTTAACGCAAAACTCTTGAACTCACCAACCATGTGTTGACTTGTTTAGTATGCTATTCTCAGGTTAAGGTTGCCAGTTGCCTAGGAGCACGCACACCAGCATCGTTGAGTTGTCTACATTTGTTTGTTTACAAATTTGGGATTATTTTCATATTAAACATTGTGTTTGGGGCGTGTGTTTTGCGCATTCTCTTACATACTACTTGTTTTGGGTTTTCTATTTTAAAAACGCTTCCGCAGTATTTTAAACGTTAACTCTGGTTTTGTTTATTAATCATATAGAGTCGTTCTTGGTAACTAATGACTGAGATCCTGGTATGTCACGCGCCTCGCGGTAAAACCCCGCCGCGGATTTTGAGGGTGTGACAGATTGGTATCAGAGCCATTGGTTATAGGGAACTAGGTTGCATACACACACTAGACTATAACCGCACAGTTGTTAGTTACTTATCGTTACTCTCCTTACTGTATACTCATTGGCATACGCAACACGTACTTCGCAGCATGGCATCGTCGTCCAGAAATTTAGGCAAGAGACCTGCACGATCTGAGTCACCTCCTACTTCTCCCGTACCGGATAGGGATTTAACTGGCCACGACATCCTTATCCTCCTAGCGAGATAGACTGGGATCAGCTTTCATACCTCTGAGCTCGATCCTCCGCGTAACTGGGATTTCTACCCCACTTACATAAACCGTATGGCTTATAGAGAACGCGTACCACCAGTAGCACCTACACGACCTAGGACTAGGTCATCAACCGCCTCTACTTTGCCTACACTTCCTACCTTGAGCACCTCTGGAGCAGGCATTTGTAGCTTTGGTAGCCACACTGGACACAGAGCGACAGCGGATTAGAGGACTCACGATGAGAACTCTGCATTACGATCTGAGATGCGTCAGCTGCGTTACCAGGTAGATACGCTTCAGGAGCGACTTTCGATGGCCATTGGTGGACATCATACGCTGGCAGGCAACGTGGTAACACTTAGTGAGCGCATGGACGCACAGATCACCATAACATCGTGATCGATGATAGGTTTGCTGATTTAGAGGCACAGCTAGCAGCACTTCAGATTGCTGAAGCCCTGCACCTTTGGTGGACCCTGATGAGGAAGACCCAGAAGAAGAACCCGAGGAAGCCCCCGAAGAAGAACCAGTAGAGATGGATGAGGACAGTGACGGATCTGACGTACTGGACTGATTCCACTTTTAAAGACTTAGACTATGTAGTGTTTCTTTTCTTTGAAACCTATGTGGGAAGGTTGTTTCCCACCCAACTGACAAACTTAAATTTTGACATTGATGGAATATTTTGTGACTCAATTGCAATTTATTTATCTTTGATTATTATATTTCTGTTATGTTGTGGTTGTGGTGAATGCATTATTTCTTATTGTTTACTGTACCTTGATGAGATTAATGTGTGGATGTTACTCATTATTGTAATTGTGAATTTTAAAGTGAAATATGGACGCACGTGGAGAGGACGTGGGCGTGGTCGTGGACGTGGCGGAGCCGGAGGCCGTGGAGCCGGAGCCGGAGCCATAAACATGACGCCTGCGGAATTGGCGGCATTAATTAACGAACATGTTCAGGCGGCAGTGGCTGCTGCCCAACCGGGACAACCAGCAGGTAAATGATAACAAGAGGTTAAACTGATTTTCTAGTTATTTGTCTAGGATATCTGACTAATGTTTGGGTTGTCAAAACAGGACCACCACCATGTACCTACAAGTCCTTCATGGACTGTAAACCCCATACCTACAGCGGGACGGAAGGAGCTGTAGGGCTTGTAAGGTGGTTGAGAAGACAGAGTCTGTCTTCGCGAAATGCAACTGCCCGCGCCGCTGATCAGGTGAAGTATGCCACCGGGACATTGGAAGGCGCAGCACTTTCCTGGTGGAATGCCAGGTACAAATGCTGGGTCAAGCCATGGCCAATGAACTACCTTGGGATGAGTTTAAGGGAATTATGACTGAAGAATACTGCCCCCGAAATGAAGTGCAGAAACTGGAGATTGAGTTCTGGCAACTCAAAATGCAAGGCTCAGAAATTGAAGCCTACACGACTCGTACTCATGAGTTAGCCACTTTATGCCCAGGGATGGTGAATGAAATGCACAAGAGGGTGGAGCATTATATACGGGGATTGGTGCCCGAAATTCAAAGTATGGTAACTGCTTCTAACCCCACTACCATACAACAAGCTATCCGAACAGCCCACAGGCTGACTGACCAGGCAGTTGAGCAAGGACGTTACCTAAACGGGGTGCGGTGGCAAGCGTGCCCGACAAGAAACGCAAGTGGGATGGTTCAAGCAACAAGGGATCGTCATCCAGCAGCCAATCTCAACCTCAACAACAGCAGCAAAGTCAGCAACAGCAACGGAAGTTCGATAACAACCGAAGCTTCAACCAGGCGACTCACTCAAATCAAGGACCCGGTGGGTATGGTGGAAGACTGCCGAAGTGCAACCGGTGTAACTACCACCATGTGGGTCGCGTGTGATAACTTCAAGTGTCAACGTTGTGGGAAGATTGGTCATGCAGCCAAAGACTGTCGGGTGAACTGATGAAGAAGCCTCAACAATCACAAGAAACTCCGAAGGTTGTTTTGAGTGCGGAAAAGAAGGCCATTACAAACGCAACTGTCCCCAGCTTAAGAGGAATGGTAATGGTAACAACAACAATGGGAACAACAACAATAATAACAATGGCAACAACAATAACAACAACAATGGTAATGGCAAAACAATGGTGGAAACAACAATGGAGCCAAAGGAAGAGCCTTCGTCATTGGCTCAGGTGAGGCTCTAAACGATCCTACAACAGTAACTGGTAAATTTTCGGTTAATGGTTGTTTTGCTACCGTATTATTCGAACCGGAGCCGATAGAAGTTTCGTGTCCACTAGGTTCTGTAGTCTTTTAAGTGATATGCCCTCAGCCTTAGAATCTAAATACACCGTGGAGTTAGCTAACGGCACACAGATTCACGTAACGCATATTCTTAGAGACTGCAAGATAGAGCTTGCTGGTCATACATTCACCATAGATCTCATGCCTGTACACTAGGAAGTTTCGATGTGGTAGTAGGCATGGATTGGCTTTCCGATAAACAAGCAGAAGTCATATGCCACGAGAAGATCATACGGATTCCCTTGGTGAAGAAGTCCTTACGGTCAGAGGTGATAGGAGTGGTGCGGTGATAGGCATCATCTCGTTTATGAAGCACAGAAGTTGTTACGAAAGGGTCGACTAGCCATATTAGCATCGTCACAGATAAACAGGTCGAGGAAAAGAAGATAGAGGATATCCCGTAGTTCGTGAGTTTCCTGAGGTGTTTCCGGAAGACCTTCCTGGATTACCGCCTCATCGTCAAGTTGAATTCCAGATTGAGTTGACTCCAGGAGCCGCTCCAATTGCGAGAGCACCGTACCGGTTAGCTCCGAACGAACTGCAGGAATTATCTGCCCAACTACAAGAGTTGTTGGATAAAGGGTTCATCCGACCGAGTTCGTCGCCCTGGGGAGCGCCAGTTCTATTGTGAAGAAGAAGGATGGTACATTTCGATGTGCATTGACTATAGGGAACTGAACAAGGTTACTATCAAGAATAGATATCCTTACCTCGTATCGATGATTTGTTTGATCAACTGCAAGGATCAAGCTATTACTCTAAGATTGATCTGAGGTCTGGGTATCATCAGCTGAGAGTTCGAGAAGAGGACATCTCGAAGACTGCTTTCGTACACGATATGGTCACTATGAATTTTTGGTCATGCCATTTGGGTTGACGAATGCACCAGCAGTATTCATGGACCTCATGAATCGCGTGTGCAAACCCTATCTTGATCAGTTTGTTATCGTCTTTATTGATGACATACTGATATACTCAAGGACCGAGGAAGAACATGAGAAGCACTTACGTTTAATCTTGAATTACTTAGAAGGAACAACTGTACGCAAAGTTTTCTAAGTGTGATTTCTGGATACGTGAGGTACAATTCTTGGGTCATATTGTCAACGAGAAGGGACATGTTGATCCTGCTAAGATTGAAGCGATAAAGAATTGGTCTGTTCCTAAGACACCAAGTGAGATACGACAATTCCTTGGATTAGCGGGATATTATCGACGATTCATTGAAGGATTCTCTAAGATTGCACAACCTCTCACAGCCTTGACTCACAGGGAACGACGTACAAATGGGGTGAGAGTCAGGAATCTGCTTTTCAGTTGCTGAAACATAAATTGTGTAGCGCACCAATATTAGCGTTACGGATGGTAGTGAGTGAGTGTCGTAGTTACTACTGCGATGCGTCTATTCAAGGACTTGGATGCGTCTTGATGCAGCGAGATAAAGTGATAGCTTACGCCTCTAGACAATTGAAGATTCATGAGAAGAACTATACCACCCATGACTTGGAACTGGGTGCGGTAGGTTTGCCTTGAAGATCTGGAGACATTACTTGTACGGTACCAAATGCACCATCTACACCGATCAAAGAGTCTTCAACATCTTTGAGCAAAAGGAGTTGAACATGAGGCAAAGACGCTGGGTGGAATTGTTAAACGACTATGATTGTGCTATTAAGTACCACCCGGGGAAAGCAAATGTAGTTGGATGCGTTGAGTAGAAAAGAGACTGCTAAACCTCGACGTGTGCGAGCTCTGCAACTAACGATTAGTACGCAATTACCTGAACAAATCCGAGAGGCTCAAACAGAAGCTTGAAAACAGAAAACATGGGTCTGAATCGTTAAGGGTATGGAAAAACACAATGGAAGTAAAAGCGGATGGAATTCGTTACTTCATGGATAGACTATGGGTACCTCTACACGGAAATCTGAGAGACTTGGTGATGAGTGAGGCTCACAAGTCCAAGTATTCTATACATCCTGGATCTGACAAGATGTACCACGATTTGAAGGCGCACTATTGGTGGCCTAACATGAAAGCAGATGTAGCTACTTTTGTGAGTAAGTGTCTGACCTGCTCGAAGGTGAAAGTGGAGTATCAGAAACCATCTGGGTACTACAACAACCCGAGATCCCTATGTGGAAGTGGGATCAAATATCAATGGATTTTATTACTAAGTTACCTCGCACTTCTACGGGTTGTGATACAATATGGGTTATCGTGGACCGATTAACAAAATCTGCTCATTTCCTAGCGATAAAGGAAACAGATAAGATGGAGAAGTTAACCCGACTTTATCTGAAGGAGATCGTTCGAGGCATGGAGTACCGATCTCAATCATTTCTGATCGCGATTCTCGTTTCACATCACACTTCTGGCAGTCGTTGCAGAAAGCTTTAGGTACGCGATTGGATATGAGTACTGCTTATCATCCACAGACTGATGGTCAAGCGAGCGTACTATACAGACTTTGGAGGACATGTTACGTGCTTGTGTGATTGACTTCGGGAATAACTGGGAAGTTCACCTACCATTGGTGGAATTTTTCTTACAACAACAGTTATCACACTAGCATAAAGGCAGCACCTTTGAAGCTTTATATGGGAGAAAGTGTAGATCACCAGTTTGCTGGTCTGAAATTGGTGATAGTCATTAACGGGTCCTGAGTTAGTACACGAGACAACTGAGAAGATTGTTCAGATAAGAAACCGCATGGCCGCAGCGCGAGACAGACAGAAAAGCTATGCTGACAAAACGACGAAAACCTTTGGAATTTCAGACAGGTGACAAAGTTTATGAAAGTCTCACCGTGGAAAGGCGTAGTTCGGTTGGTAAGCGAGGAAAGCTAAATCCGAGATGTGTTGGACCATTTGAGATAGTGGAAAGAATAGGTCCAGTAGCTTATCGACTAGCCTTACCTGATTCATTGAGTGGAATTCATGATGTATTCCATGTTTCAAATCTAAAGAAATGTTTAACGATGATGAACGATGGTCGTACCACTGGAAGAAGTTCAAGTAGATGAACAATTACGTTTCATGAGGAACCTGTCGAAGTGATGGATCGTGAGGTGAAAACGCTTAAGCAAAGCAAGATACCCATTGTCAAAGTTCGTTGGAACTCGAGACGTGGACCAGAATTCACGTGGCAACGTGAAGACCAAATGAAGCTTAAGTATCCTCAGCTATTCGAAAGGCGATGCCAGCCGGCGGGAAGCTTACTATTAAATTTCGGGACGAAATTTTTTCAACATGGGGATGATGTGACAAACATCCAAAACTCACACGATTCGATTTCCTTGTGCCAATGCAGTAGACCAGTGATGGAACACTCACCATGTAACGCAATTTTCGGGACGAAAATTCTTTCAACATGGGGATAATGTGACATCCGGTAATTTTCCGTTACCAAACTCCGTTAGTTCCGTTAAGTCTTGCATACACGTGTCAGGAGCACACAACTAGTTGTCGTTGAACGTTGGTGACTTAATAATAATTAATAATGTTAAACAATAATTTTATGTTGATTATTGGTTGTGATTATGTGATTTAAATGTTAATTGTAATTTTATCGCGTAACGTGGAAACGTGTGTATTTATTCGTATATTTTGTATCTATAAAGATAAATAATAATGTCATTGTTAGTTTATATGATTATTATTGTAGTTTTAAAAACCTTTTAAAAAAAAACAGTTAAAGCTTAAATTTTATAAAATAAAATTATAGGGTTTAAAGGGTAATATGGATTAATAAAAAAAAAAATAACCCTAGCCCCCACCATACCCTTCGGCCGCGATCAAGCTCCACACCACACACACTTCGAATTCGATCAAGAACAAGCAAGAAACCATCGGATTTGGTCGATTTCAAGTTATACAACGCGTTAGAATCATCAATTGCAAGCCATTACAGTTTTAAAGGTTAGATTTTTGTATGTTTGATGAGTCTTCATGTTGGCTGATGTTCATGCGAAAACTACAATGGTGGTTGATTGATGCTATTGTGATGTTAATGTGTTGTTAGATAGATACATGTTAATTAACGTCAAGTATGCAATAAAGGTTGGATTTTTACAAGTTTTATGGAATTACATTAGGGCCGAAACCCTAATTCAAAACTTGCAATTGGGGGATGATTTGTTGATGTTGGTTAGTGTTATTATGTTAGTTGGATTGTATATATGCTAGTTAACATCGATTATGCAAGAAAGCTATGATTTTGATACATTGTTCATAGGTTACTATAATAGTAACTTTATTTTGCATGAATGATGATTGGATGATGTATGAATGTTATGGATGTGTTTGTGATGATGATTAGATGTAGATGTGATATGAATGTTAGGAATTCAAGAATGCATGTTATAGTTCATCATTGCTAAAAATAGTAATTTTGGGTATGAAAGTTGATGATCATGATGATTAGGTGTTGTTGATCATGTTTAGATGTTGTCATGGACTTGAATGGTATATAATTGATGAATTCATGAATGTGTGTGAGTTTGATGAAGTTGGGATGAACTTTCCCAAAAGGGAAACTTTAATTGTGCAAATCCTTGAATTGGATGATTTGAGCATGTTTGGGATATTAGGATCATGCTAGTGTGTTCATGGATGATTTCTAAGGTGAGAAATGTGTTGTTTAGGCTATAGGGATGTTGATTTGGTTTGTTATCTGTTTTGGCCTGTTGTGATTCGCATGACTTGTGTGATATCTAGTTGCATGATGATCTAGGTAGTATGTGGGTTAATGAAGTGCTATATGTAATCAAGTTGTATGTGAACATGTATGACATGCTGTTGTGTTAGTATTAACGAGTTATCACCTATATGTCACCAACGGGTCAAACGGGTCAACTGGGTCAAATGTGTCTTGTCTTTCTTAAAACCTTGAGTTCCTTAGTTTGTAGAGCATTTAGGGTTCATGTTGATTCTGTGTACACGTACTTATGTACTCTTGTGTTCTAGGTGACCTTTGAAGGTTGTCTTTTTCTTTCTCAAGTTAAGCTCTAAGTTAATTCTTGCGCGCATCAGGTGAGTTCTTGCCCCACTATTTTTACATAATCTCTTTTGGGGGAGATAGCATACTGTTGATCACAAACGCTTTTATATATGAGTGTGTATAATATTGATATAGTGTTGTTTACCATGGAAAGTCCTCACACTTTCGGATTGTTAATATTGAATAGCGGGGAAATCTTGGGTAGTACTACTGGGTCTGACGAGCCCCACCTGTGTGACTCGAGGTCATACGGGTGCAATTTTGTCCTAACATATATTCGTCACGACCTGGTAAGTCGTGACGGAGGCAACAAACGTAAACAGTCAGCTTCGATCGCGAAATCACTATGATAATATTTTTATGTTAATAGACTAGCTATCTATTGCAATACACTACTTACGCTCTGGAAACTGTTGATTGGTTTATATTTTAACGCAAACTCTTGAACTCACCAACCATGTGTTGACTTGTTTAGTATGTTATTCTCAGGTTAAGGTTGCCAGTTGCCTAGGAGCACGCACACCAGCATCGTTGAGTTGTCTACATTTGTTGTTTACAAGTTTGGGATTATTTTCATATTAACATTTGTGTTTGGGCTCGTATGTTTTGCGCATTCTCTTTAATACTACTTGTTTTGGGTTTTCTGTTTTAAAAACGCTTCCGCAGTAGTATTTAAACGTTAACTCTGGTTTTGTTTATTAATCATATAGAGGTTCTTGGTAACTAATGACTGAGATCCTGGTATGTCACGCGCCTCGGGTAAAACCCCGCTCGCGGATTTTGAGGGTGTGACAGATTGGTATCACGAGCCATTGGTTATAGGGAACTAGGTTGCATACACACACTAGACTATAACCGCACAGTTGAGTTACTTATCGTTACTCTCCTTACTGTATACTCATTGGCATACGCAACGTACTTCGCAGCATGGCATCGTCGTCCAGAAACTTTAGGTAAGAGACCTGCACGATCGAGTCACCTCTACTTTCTCCCGTACCGGATAGGGGATTAAACTGGCCACGGACATCCTATCCTCCTAGCGAGATAGACTGCGATCAGCCTTTCATACCTCTGAGCTCGATCCTCCGTGTAAAACTGGGATTTCTACCCCACCTTACATAAACCGTATGGCTTATAGAGAACGCATACCACCAGTAGCACCTACACGACCTAGGACTAGGTCATCAACCGCCTCTACTTTGCCTACACTTCCTACCT
>JACCIY010000957.1:0-51624 GCA_025506505.1 Flaveria sonorensis
GTTAGATTGTTAAAGCAGGAAAGAAATTTTGCTAACTACAAACTCATTAAAGTTATTAACAAGTTGAAGTCATTTGATTTGGATATGAAAAGAGAGATAATTCAATTCATGTATGGTGGTGTATCTTCAAGTGTTGAGATCAAAGAAACTAAAGAAGAAGTCAACCATGCACAGATGGTTGAGGTTTAAACAGTGATGAGGATTCTGTTAATGATTTTGATCCTTTCAAAGAAATTAGGTGTGACCTCAAGGTGGAGTGTTGGTGATGTTGGTGATTGTGAAAGATGGTGTAAAGTTCAGGATGAAGGAAAGCAAGAGGAAGGTGAAGCTGAAGATGCTAAGAAGAGAGCTGCTGAGGAGGAAGAATACAAAAAAAAAACTTCCGTCTGTCAATGTGAAAAGTCCTAGCTGCTGCAAAAGTAATTATGGGACTTCCTTATGAGGTTATCCAAGACATGTGTTCTCTTTCATTGCAAAATTGTTTTTTTCGAGGTTTATAAGCTAACAGGTTATTATTAGAAAATGAAAAAGAATTAAATCGAATAAACAAAGAACTTAAAAACAATAAGTCTAAATATTTATCAAACTAAGAGAAAACTTTAAAAGAAAATGATCTTTTAAAAAGAAATCTTTTAGAAAAGAATGTGGAGATTGATGTTTTGAGTGAACGAGTCACATTAGCAGAATTTGAGACTAGGAAGCTTAAAACTAAACTTGATAAATGGACGAATCAGGGATGAAATCGAAGAACTATTCTGTAAGCAAAGGGAACTAGAATCAAAACGGGTGTGGGATGTGGTGAACTTCATATGTTTATCCTCTTCCTAGCACTCATTGTTACTCTCCTATGCCTCAACCTCATCCATCTAATGATTTAAATTGAAGTTGCAGATACTAACAGTCTACATGCAGGTTTAGACGAGACATTGAAGATATATTTGACTAGGAGTTTAATTGTTAATATATATATTTTGTGTCAACAAAATGACTTAAACATAAAATAACATTTTGTTGACACAAAATATATATATTAACAATAAACTCCTAGTCAAATATATCTTCAATGTCTCGTCTTAGTTCTTCGTCTCGAACGCGTCGTCTTGACTTTGCGTTGACTTTGACAGTGACGTTGACATTTGTTGACTTTGACTGTGTTGATAATATAGACTATCCTTTTAGACCCAACAATACTCCCCCTTAGTATATCTTATCAGCACCTTGTTTCATCTTCAGCTCCGATAAGTCAACCATATATGATCTTCAATCTCCCCCTAGATTGATGATCTGGTACCGATAGTCTTTCATCTTATAGGCTCCCCCTTTTTGAATACTCCCTTCTTTTGTGTGCATCATGAGATGATTAGGACAGCATCTCCAACTCTTTGTTCTTGAGTGCTTAGAAGATGTAGGAGAAGGAATCCTAGCTCGGTATCTTCTGCAAACTCGAGGAACAGGTTCTCTGGTATGGTACTTTGCTCAGCTGATGATCGACCATCATTGAAGCAAAAACTGTAACACAATCACACCACAATCTCGCAATTTTTCTGTTAGATCATTCAGTTAACAAATAAACCCGTGTTTATCTGTGTGTGCAATTTCCCGTGAATGCATGTGAAAAAACATAATATTTAATAGCATAATGTGGAAGACTTGAAATAATTTAAAATGAAAAACCCTATTTTTTATATATATATTCTTTATCACCTTACACCAAGAACTAATTGATCATGAGATCACATCCTCAAGATATACTTAAGCACAGGATGTATTTAAACATCGACAAGTTAGTGAGATCACCCTGATACAAAGTCTGGTCACAATTTTAAGTTTTTGAAAGCAAAAACAGTTCAAAAATGATTGTTGGTATTTGTCCAATTTAAGCCCATGCCTATCCTTTTCAACAAGTGATATGCAACTGATTTTATCATGTTTTAGATTCAATTAGAGAAGCTCAGATGATTTGGTTCCCATAGACATCCGGCAAAGAACTTGTCCCATCATCAGGGCTTATTGAGTAATATGATTAACTCTGCTTGATTTTATTTTAAAGTTTTCAACAATGATCTTAATTTAAGAATCATTGTGCCTTTATTAGGAACAGATGATGAGAGCTCTAGGTCTATACTTACGTATAACAGAGGAGATGATCATCTAAGCGTGCTGATGAGAGCTTCATGTCTATACTCACGTATAACAGAGAAGATCATCGCTCCAGGTCATGCTTCCTCATAGCAGAGGATATAAGCATGAAATAACATCTGAAGAGCTAACGAGACACTATTCAGGACTTGGGGAAAAGGGATTTTGAAAACTCAAGCAGAGTTTTAAACTCTCAACCCGTTTTTGACAGGACTTGTAACTTTGTGCAGGCCGAATGTCATGGAAATGATCCTTATCACCGAGTTCTAAAGCTTTAGTTAGGCTACAAAATCACTGTTTACTTTGTTTTCAGGCTGAGCCTACCAAGCATATCATATAATGAAACTGTCTTTTTCAGATTTTAGAATTTTAAGTGATACTGAAATCTACATCAGTTACTATCATTTCTCACAAAGTACAAGTCATGCAAATAAGCATACCAAGAAGACATACTATCATATCTCAGTCATTCCAAATCAAGTTCTTAGTTCCCGTGAAATTTTTATTCTCCCCCGAAATTTCTTTTTAGCTGCCATGAAACAGAAAAAGAAATTTCTCCTTTTTTTTTAAGTATATAATAAACGAAAATGAAAATAGAATTTTACTAAAGAAAGTCTTCCAAATTATACTAGCAAAAACATGAGAATGAATTAACAAGAAAAATGAAGTGATTGTGACTGGTAGATAAGAATCCAAAAAGTAGATGAGATACCATAACCTGTTTGTTCCGCCTCAAATTTGAATTAGGAACAATCCCAGTCAGTAAACTGGATTACTGATAGGCCTCCTGAATTGTTCCTGCACTCATAAACAGATTAGTTAGAGAGGGGGACCCAGGCCATCGTGGTCTTGGGTGTTCCTTTTCATCAGTGTATGTAACTTGTTTAAGCACACATTCTTTTGAAAAATCATTTATTTCTTTATCCTTTTCTTTTTGTTTTACTTTCCAAATTGTTTCTGTTCAATACTTTTGATTTGAAAAAATTGAATTTGGAAATCATTTTCTGTTTAAGACCCGAAGGAAGATTTTAATTTTGAAACATTGGTCTTTTTCATCTTTGAATCATGTGAAACTAGCTTCACATGAGAAGGTTTGGATAGATTGTTCTTTATCCAACCATTCAAAGATATGCGCTTTTTACCTTTTGAACCCGAGAAGCAACCTGTGTTATCTTTACCTCCTGAAGCTTGTCTTTGAACCTGAGGGCACTTCTTTAGCACATGACCTTCTTTCGACATCTAAAGCAAGCCTTGAAAGGCTTTTGGATCTTTGTAGTCCCGTGGATGCTAGAGAGGGTGGAGCCAGCTTTGAGTTGTTGCAGCTTGTTGACAACCTTGAAGCTTCTTCTTTGGATATCTTGAAATTGAACCTTTTGAGGCTTTGTCAATGTGGATTTCAAACTGGGCTTTGATTTGACGTGTGATGTCCGAGGAGATGAGATCTGAACATTCTTTTGAGAACACTTTTGTTCGACTAATGACTAGGCAGACTTGGAGCAGATTTGCGAGGATCATGATGGATAGCAGATGAAGATGGTGAGTGCTTCTCCTAAGCTTTGGAGGAACAGCTATTTGCTTAGCAATTGGAGATGAGATCCGTATAGGTCTTGATTCGACTTTTGGAAGCATTTGACACTTAATAACTTCAGGTGACTTGATGATCTCTGGTTCATCATCAAAACTTGTCCAGTCCTGTATACACAAGTCAGCTTCCAATGGATCTTGATTGATGACTCTTGTTGTGTCGGTTTGTGTTGTTGAGTTCTAATTGCTTGACGATTCCACAGTTGTTCCTTCTTTGAGAAACTTGACAGGAACAAAAAGGGATGTTACCTGTTTTGAATTTGTTAAAGAAGTTACGTGAAACAACTGATACTGGTTTTGAAGCATCAGAGGTGGAATTATCATTTTGCAGATCAGATCCTTGCATGTTGAGCCCCAAACCTGTAGGAAAATCATATTCATCTGAACCTCTTTATGATTAACGCTGCTTAAACCTTCATGTAGACTGTTAGTATCTGCAGCTTCAATCAAATCATTTGATGGATGAGGTTGAGGCATAGGAGAGTAACATGAGTGCTAGAAGGAGGATAAACATATGAAGTTTCACCACATCCCACACCCGTTTTGATTCTAGCTCCCCTCTGCTTAGAGAATAGTTCTTCATGCTTCATCCCAGATATCATCCATTTATCAAGTTTAGTTTAAGCTTGCTAGTCTCAAATTTTGCTTATGTGACTCGTTCGCTCAAAACATTAATCTCGACATTCTTTTTTGAAAGATTTCTTTTTAAAAGATCATTTTCTTTTGAAGCTTCTCTTAGTTTAATAAAATATTTGGACTCATTGATTTTAAGTTCTTTGTTTATTTTTTTTAATTCTTTTTCATTTTCTAACAATAATCTGTTAGCTTTATAAACTCCGAATAAACAAATTTTGTAGGGAGGAGAACACATGTCTTGAACTATCTCATAGGGGAGTCCCATAACTATCTTTTCAGTAGCTAGGGCTTTTTCACATTGACATACGAGAGTGTTCTTTATGTACTCTTCCTCCTTTGCAACTCTCTTCTTAGCTTCCTCAGCTTCATCTCCCTCTAGATTTCCTTCATCCTGAACCTCTTGCTTCACTCCATCTGTTTCACTATCCTGTAGCTTCTGAATTTTACACCAGCTTGCACAGGCATCAACATCACCAACACTCTCACCTTGAGTGTCACACCTAAATTCTTTGAAAGGATCAAAATCCTCAACAGAATCCTCATCACTGTTTACCACTTCAGTCATCAATGCGTGGTTGACTTCTTCTTTAGTTTCTTTGATCTCAACACTTGAAGATGCACCACTATACATGAACTGGTTGTACTCTCTTCTTTTCAAATCCAAGTCAAATGACTTCAACTTGTTGATAACTTCCATGAGTTTGTACTCAGCAAAATTTCTTTCTTGTTTTAATAACCTAACTTGCGGACTCCACTGTGGAGGAAGAGAGTCCAAAAGTTTTGAGACTTGTTCATGGTTTCCCAGCTGGTCATCATATTTCTTAAGGTTGTTTGCCACCATCAGAAATTGATCAACAACATGAGATATCTTTTCATCTTTCATGGCTGCAAAAGAATCAAACCTACTTTGTGCCATTATGGCATTGTCTGATTCGAAATTGTCAGAAAATGACATTTTCATGTAAAATATTAAAATTCACTTTAACACCTAAAAGTATTTTTCAAAAAATTGTTGAATAATATTCTCCCCCGGGAAAAAAATACTT
The DNA here is from genome assembly GCA_025506505.1 of Flaveria sonorensis. Lineage (NCBI taxonomy): Eukaryota > Viridiplantae > Streptophyta > Magnoliopsida > Asterales > Asteraceae > Flaveria > Flaveria sonorensis. The sequence continues at coordinate 5,406 of JACCIY010000957.1, forward strand.
CTAATGTCAACTAAATGGTTTCTAAGCAACTGGGTCAAGCTACCAGGTCAGCTTGTTTTTTTTTTTTTTTGAAATGATCAGAGGCTAATATCGCTAAAATTTCACTAAATTCGCTGACAAAATCGCTGAATTTTCACTAATTTTGCTGGCAAGTTCGCTGGTAATTTCTATCCTAATTTCGCTGGTAATTTCAGCAGCAGTTTCACCCAGCAATGGCACACAGATGCTAGTTTCGCTCGAAACTAGTTAAACTTTCGTTCAGAGAACAATTTGGCAGCAATTTCGCTGGGTTTGGCACACAAACACAATGAACTTTCATTCAACACATGTACATTCGCTAGGACAAAGAAATCAGATCTAGAACCAAGAACTGTGTAATTTCACTGAATGATCCCTAGTTTCGCCCGGCGAAACTGTGTAGTTTCGCTGAATGATGGTGTAATTTCGCTGGACGATCTGTAAATTCACCCGACGTATCTGGACAGCCTTTTTCAACACGAAATCAGCTCTAACTCATCCAAATCTCAATGGATTTGAGATCTGATGATTCTTATAGCTTCCCACACCAAAATCGAGCAATCCTCAATCAATTTCCATATCCAAAACACTCAGATCAGATCGAAAATGAATGGAACAATGACTTAGAACTTGAAAACCAAACAAAACTCAAATAATCAAGAGCACGATGGCTCTGATACCATATTGGTGGTCCACTCGATCGATATAACAGTGCAATTGATTAATAAACACAAACAAATCCCACTAAAAACACAAATATCAATGATATTTATGTATAAAATAGATCAAACACTATAAAATAAGGATGAACAAGATGAACACCTCAAGAACATTCAATAAAACCCTTGTTTGATCTATATTGATTTGCATATATTGTTTACATGGAAACCCTTAAATCTAGCTCATTCAAGCTTTTTTAACATTCTAATGACTCTAGCTATATATAGTCTAATGACAATTAGACTTAATGACAAATAGCCCCCTAGACTATCATTAAAACATAAAAATGACTTAAACATAAATAAATATATGTAATTTCTCTAATTGTCTAAGTCTAGGGGGTTAATATGTCATTAGTAAATATTATCACTATATATAGATTAGTGACAATTAGGTTTAGAGAGCTTGAATGAGCCATTGATTGAGGGGCTTTCACATTGTAATATCTTTAGCAATCAATTCAGATCAAACAAGGGTTTTATTTGGTGTTCTTGAGTGTTCGTCATATATATATATATATATATATATATATATATATATATATATATATATATATATATATCCATTTTATAGTGTTTGCTCTATAATTGTCACAAATATCATTGATATTTTGTGTTATCAGTGGGATTCGTTCGTCTTTATCAATCAAGTGCACTGCTATCTCAATCAGAAGGACCAACAGTTTTGTCCTTGAGTGCTGCACATGATTCTCTGTAATAGAGATAGCACTGTTGTTGTCTATGTGGATAGGAGTCTCTTTAAAGTTGAATCCATAGTCCAGCATCTGATTCTGAATCCAAAGTACATGAACACAGTAGCTTGCAGTAGCAATGTATTCAGCTTCAGCAGTTGATACAGACACACAGGATTGTTTCTTGCATTGCCGGAAGACAATCCTTCCACCAAGGAATTGACATCCCCCATATGTAGCCTTTGCAGTCATGTTGTAGCCACCATAGTCACTATCTGTATAGGCATACAGATTGAAGTCAGAATTCTTTGGATACCAAAGGCAAAGCTTGGGAGCACCTTTGAGATATCTAAGAATCCTCTTGACAGCAACCAGGCGTGACATCTTGGGGTTGGCTTGATATCTTGCACAGATGCATATGGCAAACATGATATAAGGCCTGCTGGCTATGAGATACATAAGAGACCCAATCATAGCCATGTAGAGATATTCATGCACACACTCCCCCTCAAGATCAGGTCCAATGGAGTGGTTTCTGGCTATGGGTGTCTTAGCAACCTTACAGTCAGGCATGTTGAATCTTGTAAGTATGTCATGTACATACTTTGACTGACTTATGAAGATGCCATCGCCAACTTGCTTCACTTGAATTCCCAGAAAGAAATTGAGTTCCCCCATAACACTCATTTCAAATCTATTCTTCATCATCCTCTCAAAGTCTTTACAGAGCTTTGGATTAGTTGACCAGAAGATAATATCATTTACATATACTTGAACCAGCATTAAGTCATTCCCTGTTCCTTTGATATAGTACCCTCTTGTAGCCATGTCGACAGAGATACTAAGATAGTGTCTCATACCACTTTCTTGGAGCTTGGTGAAGTCCATAAAGAGCTTTATCAAGCTTGCAGACATAATCAGGATGATCTGGATCTGCAAAGCCTGGTGGTTGTTTGATATACACCTCTTCATCAATCACCCCATATAGAAAAGCACACTTGACATCAAGTTGGTAGACCTTGAAATCCTTGGATGCAGTAAAAGCCAGGAATATTCTTATAGCTTCAAGTCTTTCCAAAGGAGAAAAACATCTGTGTGGTCGATTTCTTCTTCTTGTGTGTATCCTTGAACAACTAGTCTGGCCTTGTTCTTGATGACAAGTCCTATATCATCCTTCTTGTTTCTAAAAACCCACTTGGTTTCTATGGTAGTCTTCCCATGAGGAAGAGGACATAGGTTCCAAACCTTTTGTCTTTTGAATTAAAGCAGCTCCTCTTGCATTGCTTCAACCCAACTTCCATTCTTCAAAGCCTCATCAACTTTCTTTGACTCTATCTTGGACAAAAAGCAAGAGTATAGACCAACATTTTTGTCATGGGTTTGCCCTCTTGTTCTCACCCCTGTATCAACATTTCCAATGATGTTTGTGGTGGGGTGTGACTTGTGGATCCTGAGTTGAGGGATCACAACATATTGATTGGAAAGATCTAAATTAGAGAAATTCAGATCTAGCAATAAAGTATCACCCACCACATCAGCACACTTATCAAGTGACACTTGATCCAATAAGTGTGTGACATCATTTATGTTGTCTTCTATGGAGTGGTTATCAACATCAAGAAACTCTTGATCACTATCACCACCTCTATTTCCTCCTACATTTAAAGCTCCTTAACCTGAGTTTTGAACCTCTGACCTGGAATTTGTAGGCATCTCAGATGTATCAGCTGAATTTGTCATGTTAGTTCTGATAGGATCTTCACTTGTAGGGCTAGTTACCACTGGAGCTGAAGTAGTATTCTTGTTTGGTCTTCTCAGCTCAAATCTTGGCTCAGGATCTCCTGTTGTTAAGTTACCTGTAGATCCTAAAACATTCTGACAAGATTTGTTAAAACAATTGGTAGCAAAATCAAGATCAAATAGCCAATCAGGACCAGAACCTTTCACACTGGGAGTGTGCTCATTGAAGGTCATATTGGCTGACTCCTCAACTAGTCTAGTTCAAAGATTGTCTACTCTATAAGCTTTAGCTTGGGAAAAGTATCCAATAAAGTGTCCATCATCTGATTTCTCATCAAATTTGGCTATTCGATCTTTAGTATTCAAGATGGTGCAAGGACATCCAAATGACATGAGGAAACCAATAAATGGTCTCCTTTTATGCCACAACTCATAAAGAGTCTTACCATGAGTCTTAACCACTAAAACTCTGTTCTGTACATAACAGGCTGTGTTAACTGCCTCTGCCCAGAAGGTGAAGGGCAATTTAGAGTCAGACAGCATGGTTCTTGCAGCCTCAATAAGTGTCCTGTTTCTCCTCTCAGCAACACCATTTTTCTGAGGAGTCCTGGGAGCACATATTGTCTTGTAATACCTTATGATCAGATTGATTCTCAATTTTCAGAATGAAGTTCTTCAAGATCTCAGGAGTCTAATCCTTAGTTCTAAAGGAAAAAACTCAAGTGAATCTTGTGAAGTCATCTGTGATCACCAAAATATATGAGTTCCTTCCTAAACTCATTACACTGGTGGCGCCAAAGAGATCCATATGTAATAAGTGTAGGGGGGTAGTGATAGAGTTCCTTTCCTTTGGCTTGTGAGACACTTTGTGTTGCTTCCCTTTCAAGCATGCAACACAGTGGTCATTACTTGTAAACTCTTTCTTTGGCATTCCATTTACCAAATCGTTCTTAATTAACTTATTCATGTTTTAAAAGTTTACATGGCACATTCTTTTATGCCAAAGGAAAGACTCATCACTAATTACTTTAGATAGAAACCAAGAAACTTCTCCTGAGGGGGATGTTTCCTGCAAGTCCATCTTGTACATGTTCCCTTTCCTGGGGGCTCTAAGCAGGATATGCTCTTGAGGAATGACCACCCCGGGCTTGAGAACAATGCACTCATGCTTAGTAAAGAGCAGGTTATGTCTCTGATCAAAAAATTAGGATACACTTAGTAGATTGTACCCAAGCTCTTTGACAAAATTTACCTATTTAATGCTGATCTTACCATTTATGACCATGCCCCTTCCTGTAATGTAACCTCCAGCATTTCCTCTAAGAGCAACTGGCCCTCCATCAATTTTCTCAAAATTTTAAAGTAGAGAACCATTGCTAGTCATGTTCCTGGAACAACCACTATCAATGATCCATACATTTCCCTTAGTCTTTATCTGTTCCTGCACAAGAAAGAAGTGGTTAGTTACATTTGGAAACCCAAGCCTCATTGGTCTTGGGCTTTTCAAAGCGATCTAAAGACAATATAACAGTAATTGATCCTATGTTCAAGCTTTGAGGATCATTAGCTATTGTTGATAAAGAACTTTCAGTCATTTGGTCTTTCTTCATCTTCCACACCATCTTTGAAAGATTGGACTTGACCTTCAACACCTCGGAAGTTTTAACAACTTCTGAAGTTTTGGAGACTGGACCTTCGGAAGATCTTCCTTTCACTGCAGTAGGCTTTAGTACTTTGGAAGCATTCCTTTCTTCTGAGACCAAATTTTCTTCCGAAGGCAAGTTTTCACTTGTCTTCTTTTTCACCTTGGAACCTCCGAAGGGAAAAGAATTTCCTTCCGAAGCCAGTTTTCCTTCTTCTTCTTAGAAGTTTTCTCTTTGATCATGTGAATAGTACTTTTAGGATTGTAAATGCAAACCTTATCTAGATAAGAAGTACTACCACACATGATGCAATCTATTTGCTTCCTTCTACGAGTCTTCTTTTGAGAGAAAGACTAAACTTAATCACTTTCCACCTCCATCTTCATCTTCACAGATGATGCAGCAAGATTCTTACGGAGAGGCTTGCTCTTGGAACTGGATGGTTTAGACTGTGTAGCAGTGGTACACAGCTAATCAGCCTTCTTCTCTTGGTGGGAATGATTTGTCCAAGAACTAGAACTCCTGGTATTAGAGTTCATAGTTGAGTCTTTAGCCTTTACGACTTTAAATCCTGCAGAGACAAACACTTGTTTCTATTTAGAGTTGGAAGTGGCCTTGATCTTTTGAGCCTTCTTTGATCTCATCTTTGCTCTTATGATCAAGTTCTTCATTTGGGACTTGGTCATCCCAGATTCTTTTATCTTTTTAGGAGAATAGTGACCCTTCTTAGGATGATCTTCTTCACACTTCTCAGAATCATCCTTCACGATCTCCTCTTCATCCTCTTCATCAATGGGGTCTATGAGGGGAAGCTCATCTTCACAAGTTCCACACCTTGGAGATCTTAAAGACAATAGAGTGTGTGGAGGAGCTATCTTAGTAGATCCCAGTCCCTGCTTATTCTAATAACAAATTTTGCATGCAAGGATGAGCATATCATGTTCTTGAAGGTCTTTTCTTCAAGAACACATTTTTCTACCCTGGCTTTGCTGATCACAAGCTCAGCCTGGCATTCAGTTAACTTAGTGATGAGATGTTTTATCTAAGTCCTGTAGCTGGTATGTTCATGCTTAAGAGTTGAAATGGTTTTCTCTAAATCTTCTATTTTAAGTTTGTAATCATTTTCAGCTCTTTTGAAATCAGCTTTTAAGATGTTTAAGGACTCAAGATCAGATCTCATCTCTAAGTTATAGGACCTATATTTGTTAACATTAGCAATACATTCAGATGTACAAAGATGTTCCAATACCTTGGCTTCTTCATGATCTACCATCAGTGCTTGGTTTAGAGATGCATCCTTAACCTAAAAGCTTTAATCAAAGCCTTCTTCTTCAATAGCAACTGCAGCTTGCTACTTGGGCTTCTTATTCTGGTGAGCTCCATCAGTGTAGTTTGGTCTGGTTTGTGCTTGGCCACCATTTGTCTTTGGTGCCTTGCACTCTCTAGCAAAAGTGTCCCATTTGGTTACAGTTGTAACACTTTAGTTTGCTTTTGTCCAGCCCAAACTTTCCACTGGTTATATTGCTAGGAAACTTCCTCCCTATCCTCTTGTAGAAATTCTTGGCTCTGAGTGAGAAGAGCCATCTGCTGGACTATTTCTGTGTACTCCAGATCATTTGGATGGATACAGTCCAGGTCTTCAATGGTAAAGAGAATTTGCCTGTGCTTTCATCAGTAGACACAAAGGCTTGTGAAGAGCTTGTCTCTTAGAATGGGCTTCCTTAGGTGTAGCTCTCTCTGGGTGTCTCCAGGAAGGTGATGAAAGGACCCTTTTATGAGTTGTCCGGGTAGCAGATAAGATGGTGTTGTAGTTCTCTGCAATCCTTTCAACTACATGAAGGGCTGAACTCTGCTGAATGTTGGAGTTACCAGATAGATTTTGCATGTTCATCTCCATCTGGTAGCCACTGAGGATACCATACAACTCAGTGAGAGTAAGGGTCTTGAGGTTCTCAGTCCTCTTAATAACCACACAATAGTGTGTCCATTGTCTAGGAAGAGAGGACATGAACTTCCTTATAATGTCCCTGTTCTCAAGAGTTACTCTAACATCCATTAGAGTATCCACAATCTCAATATACCTGAAGTATTATTGGGTCATGGTTTCACCTGTTTTGAAGGTGAAGTTCTCAAACTACTACTTTAAGGGGTCCTTCTTGTTTTCTTTTGCTTCATTTGACCCCTCATACATCAGCTTTAGTGCATCCCATAGTTGCTTGGCAGTCTTGCACTTCTTGAAGCCTCTGTAGATAAAGTTTGGAAGAGCAGTTTGGAGGGCGGTCATGGCCTTCTGATAAATGTCAATCTTCTTCTGGTTTTCATCAAAATAATCAGCCACTTCCTTTGGTATCATACCACCACCAGCAGCAGCTGAAGGGGTGGATGGTACATGAGGTCCATAGACAACAGATCCCCACATCCTGGTGTCTTGAGACTTGATGAAGCCTTCCATTATTTGGACCAAGTATCAAAGTCATCAGGAGTGATCAGTGGAGACTTTGTCATAGTACCGGTTTCCATATCAGCCTTTATGATAGCTGCCATTTGAGATGTTAAGTGTTTTGTGAAACTGAAGGGATTTAAGATGGTGAGATCTTACAATCAAGAGCCTAAAATGCTCTGATACCAATTGCAGGACCGTGTAAAGGGTGGTCAATACAATCAGTCTCACAATGAAGAGAGTTTTAGAGCACTTAACAGATCAAATAGGGAACTAGGTTTGTGTGAGATGATACTAAGAACACAAGTAATCAATGAGACAGAACTAAGAACAAGAACACAGAAGTATGGTTTCAAGGATGCTGTATATTGCTCTCAAGTTCTATTAAAAGTGTTACAAAGCATAAAATAAACACAAGGACCTGAGATACTTTATACTACATCCAACAACCATCAATACTTTGAAAGACAGCTAGAAACACTAATCTAGACAACAAGATCAATGTAGAGTTAAAAGGCATATTACCTTTTGACTAGTGACTATGACATGCCATAGCCCACATCCATTTCTATTATAAAACGGTTAACAGGTACAAAGTAGGAAGTTATAGATAAAGACCATAATCTACAGTTTACAAAAGCATGGACTTTTTACCAACTTGTATAAGTTGATGAGTCTTCAGAGTTGCAGTGGAAAGTGTGTTAGCTTTATGAAAAAGTAGATCAGAGAAAGCATGTCTTCTCTGCCTTCAGAAGAAATCAGTCTTCGCAGCAAATTGGCTTCGGAAGACTTTGTCTTTGAAGCTTTGGAAGACTTCATCTTTGGATTCGGAAGATTTGGACTTTGGCTTCGGAAGATTTTACACTTAGAATCTTTTCTGTGGAGAGTGTAAAACTTCCGAAGCAACTTCTACCATGTACATCAGTGTATGCATGCAGGAAGCTCCTTGGTTGTTATGGCTTCTTTGGTTGTATTAGCCTTCTAATCTTCTAATATAACCTTATAATTTAGGACAGATCCATGTTGTTACACTTCTTGAGATGTATCTGGAGAAGTTGTTGGTAAAGAACTTGGACCAGCCTCAGTTGATATAGTTTCAATCTGTGGTTATCAAGCTGGGTCTGCTTGTAAAGGAACATGTTAAGCTTGTACATGAGTAGATGATGGATGAGTCATTAGGAAATCATCTTGTACAACTTCAGAGGATTCAGAAGTAGTTCCTAGCTGATTTTCTGCAGTTGACAAGTTGAATTGATTAAATGATATTGTAAGAAAGTAAATATCAAGCAATCAATCAAGACCATTAGAGGAATTAGGGAATGAATGCTTATTAAATTCAATATTTGTTTATTCATAAATGATGTTTAATATGGGATTAAACACTCTAAATGCTTTAGAGGTAGATGAATATACAACAAAGAATCCCTCATCAGATTTAGGTGCAAACTTTCCTAGGGGTCTTTGGTGTTCAATATTAAGACAGGACTTGCAAAAGATTTGAAGAAACCAAGGCGACCCATAGCACCGGGCTATAAGATAAGATATAGTGTACTACTTTACTGGTAAGAAAGAGCTTCCATAAGAATTAGAAGACTCTTGTATGTATGGTAACCCTATCTTCTGCTACTAGTGGACTATTGCACATAAAGGCCGACAAAAGCAACCTTTCTTAGTGCGCTTTTCAAGCCTTAGCTTCTGCTAGAAAGAGGCGGCAAGGCCATAAACTAATAGTTTTCTGTGAAAAAGCAGTTCATGTGGTGTTCTGTTACTCTCTTTGACTATTAAAGTTGTATTTTTTACGTAGCAAGTTGTGTTAACTTCTTTTGCCCAAAAGATGATTGACGGTTTAGCATAAGCTGGCATTGGTTCTTTCTGTTTCAATCAGTGTTCTGATCGTCCTTTCAGCTACCCTATTTTGTTGTGGAGTTCTAGCTACACTGAATTAATGAGCAATATCTTATTGTGTACAAATGAACCTAAATCATCATTTTGAATTTTATATCATTATTACCTCTAATTGATTTTACTTTGAAATCAAGTTGAATTTCAATCTTAGTGATAAAGTCTTTGATGACTTGTGATGATTTGTTTTTATGAAGTAGAAAGAAGATCCATGTGAACCTTGAAAAGTCATCTATGATCACTAAACAATATTGTTTTTTGCCTATACTTATTATCTGAGTAGGTCCAAAAAGGTCCATGTGAAGCAACTTCAATAGAATATTATTTGTGCTTACAAGTTTAAGCTTATGAGAAGTTTTATGTTGCTTCCCTTTGAGACACGCTGAAAAATAGTCAACATGATGAAATTCTTTCATAGGTAAACCAATGACATGGTTTCCTTTGACCAGTTTGTCCATGTTTTTGAAATTTATGTGTCTCAAATGTCTATGCCATAGTTGTGAATAATCAAAATAGGCTTTTGAAAGTAAACACGTTTCTTCTATAGGATAGAATTAAGGTTAAAGGCATATGTGTTATTCTTCCTCAGTGTTTTCAAGACAACCCATTCTTCAAGGAGTTTGAACCTTGATTTCAGAATGTAGCAATGGGTGTCAATGAAATTAATATATCAGCAGTGATCCTAATATAGCATTTAGGCTATCCATGCCTGCCTTTAGATAGCTTAGGCAATGTATAACAACATGAAACAAGTACTTCTAGAATGGTGGAAGGTACTTCTTCTCAAGAGATAGATATTTATGATCATATTCCATCCTCTTTAGGCAATCTCTAACCACATCATCATCAATCTTGACAGGTTCATTAGGTTGATCTTCTATTAACAGAACACTGTTTATTACTTCGGAAGTAATAACAACCCTCTTGGTTTTAACACTTGCAAATATACATGGTTTGCTTTGTTCATCCCTTTTCATTTGCAGCCGTCTGCCAAAACTGATCAATTACATCAGTGTAAATAGTCGGATTAGCAGAAATAGCATGATGTATCCGTGAAGTCTTCAATCCATCAATTAGTGATCTAAATGAAGCTTTGTCATCTGGAACTTCTCCAAGATAAGCCATAGCATTATGGTTCTTATTAAAGATCATAGATCTCGCCATCTGAAAAGTTAAACAAACTTGTATAAGCATACAATAAAGTTTTAACACTTAGAAAAATTTTGGAAAAATTAAACTTATCGCACGATAACATCAACTACTCACGCGAAAGCATTACGTTTTCAGATTCAACTTCTCGAGCGACAAGAGGAGTTTTAGCATGAAGCTGAATTACCAGATGTCAACTTCTCGTTCGACAAGTCTAGTTTTCACACGAGTACTTCTATGCGAATTTGAAAGTTCTCACGTCTGTTCATCTTCAACATACTTTTCGCTTGCGAAAAGTCTGTTAATTTTCATATTCTCAATTAGCCATTTTCAGAGTGTTTTAACAGAAAAAACATGTTCATTAGGTGTCGATTAAGTCATTATTAACTTTTAAGATGTTTAATTTTGTTCAATTTAATGTGTATGAGTCCTTTAAAGTTCGGTCATGAATCAAAAATAATTAAATCTAATCTATCATCATCAAAATTCCTTATAAATCACTATAGTATCCAAATGCGACCACAATGAACACTAATATTGAAGCAAACGAGGTTCTAACACTTAGAATTTTTTGAGAGAATTTTTCAGGAAGTTTTCGTGCGTATAGTGTAGTTTTTGCTCAACTGTTCCTTTTATACCCTTTTGACTTCTCGCGCAAGAAGTCAGAGTTCTCGCACACAAGAACTTTTCGCATATTTAACTTTTCGCATGTTTAAACTTTTCGCAAGTTTGATCTTTTCACATGTTTGAAATTTTTGCATGTTTGATCTTTTCACATGTTTGAACTTTTCGCATGTTTGAACTTTTCGCATGTTTGATCTTTTCGCATGTTTGAATTTTTCGCATGCGAGAAGTTCAATTTTCTTTGAATTTTAAAAGAATTTCAACTTTTTTAAATTTTTTTATCTTATGAAGCCATTTGATTTGTTATGAGAAAGAGTATGTTTAACTAAGTGTTTACAATTATCCAAGAAGCCTAAATTTTTGTAATTTTTTATAAAATTTTGTAAAGTCAAAACAAGTTTAACAAAACAAATAACTTAAAATGAATCAGACATTATTTACTTTATACAATTAACTTAAATATTTTTGTTAAGTTTTCAAGTATAGTATCATAGTTATCATGCAGTTGTTCATAAACATCGTTCAACTTTATTTGAAGTAAGACCAGTCATGTTGATTGTCAATATGTTGTATCTATTTTGAACATAGACTTCAAAACTTACTAGGACACATATTCTGTGATATTTATTATGTTTAGGTTGATTTGTATGAAATTTATGAATTTCACAATCAAAAATCCTGTAGAACCTTAACCAGCTTCAAGACACTTTTGAGATTTCAAGTCACCCCAACTTGACTTAAACCTTTTATCTTTTATCAGCCTTTTTCAGAATAATTTTTCTCTATTATAATATCTATTAAGAGAATAACTAGTCTGAGAAATATTTCTGAATACAGAATATTAACAAGTTTTAGAACTTATTAACTGTCAGTCAGACTCATGTTTTGCCCTCCCAAGACGTTTAGGACTTACATTTCAAGACGAACTTACATGCCTCATCTTTTGATTTTGCCTCCTGTGTCAGAACATATTCTCAAAAAGAAAATATTTATCATATAGTATGTTTGTTCATGACATATCTTTTATTATTGTGCACATTGGCTTCTTTTATTCCTATATGGCGTTTTGGCATCCTTTTGCTCTTTTTGTTTATGTTTAATTTCTCTTTTGTTTTTGCTTGTCATAATTTTTTTTTTTTTATCTTTTGATATATATATATATATATATATATATATATATATATATATATATATCTTATGGAAGATACTGAGTCAAACGATAACATGTTGGACCAAAAGAACCAATGAGCCTGATCAGAAAAACCTTTAAGTCCCACGGACATTACAACAACTGAAGTAGTCTGCAACAGCTGAAGACATCAACTGATAACAAAGTCTGAAGTGAAAGAGCTGAAGACAAAGTCTGAAGTGAAAGAGCTGAAGACAAAGTCTGAAGTGAAAGAGCTGAAGACAAAGTCTGAAGTGAAAGAGCTGAAGACAAAGTCTGAAGTGAAAGAGCTGAAGACAAAGTCTGAAGACAAAGTTTTAGATGTTGTCACAACAGCTGAAGAAGACCTCTTCAGTAGTTGTGATGGTTTCCTTTCAGTAGTTTTATGTTTCTTGTAATAAGTACTTGTAGTTTCAGTAGTTTTAGTTTCATCTTGTACTTAGCACTCTGAGATGTTCTCAGTTGTTGTGAACATTCTCAGTAGTTTGCTTACTTTCAGTTGTTTGTAATAATTCTGTTAGATGTCACTATCAAGTGACATCAGCAGACGTCACATTCCTTTATATAAGGAATGTTGACCTAATTGTAAGGGGGACGACCAGCTATAGCAAACTTAGAAAAGCTTAGCAGCCGCCACACCGAAGCATTGTGCATGAATGATATTATCCATTTTGAAGAAAACCCTCTTTCTCTATAACCGTGTACTGTTCCATTGAATATCTATTGTGTTCTTGCAATATTTGTCTAATTCTTGTTCTAATTCCGCTGCGATTCAATTCTAATTGATCAAACTTAGATCGCTGATCCTGACAAATGGTATCAGAGCAGGTTAATCATTGATCGGTTTAACAATTGATCATTGAAACTGCTATTTCGATATCTAAAGTTTGATCGAATTAGCATATTTGCAAGAATTGGTTATAGAGATTGGTCTTCTGCTGCTTCTGGTTAGTCAATTTGAGTTTCTTCTTGGTTCATATTGAGTTTGTTGTGTTTTTGTGCTAAATCTTTTGAAACTTGATTGAATTGGTTCGAATCTGAGAATGACTACTCCTTCTAATGACCCTCACAATACTGGCTCCTCAACCAAGCCTCCGATGCTGGTTAGGAGTGAGTATAACATATGGCAACGAAGAATGCTCCATCACCTGTCTGTTAACAGTTCAGGTTGTTGGACATCTGTGGTTCACGGTCCACACAAGCCTATGGTGAACAATCCGGAGACCAACCAAATGGTTCCGAAGAAGAAGGAGCAATACTCAGATGAAGATCGTAAACTGTTTGAGATTGATGCTAAAGCCCATGGAATTCTGGCCATGGCACTGCCTAATGAAATCTATTCTGGGCTTATGCATCATGAAACTGCTCATGACCTCTGGAATGCTTTGAAGGAACAATTCGGAGGAACTGATGAGGTCTTAGCAAACAACAGAGAAATCCTCGCCCAACAATATGAGACATTCTCTCATAGGAAGGGTGAGACACTGACTCAACAGTTTGAGCGTTTCTCCTGCTTGATCTCTGAGCTGAAAATGGTCAAGCATGAGTATACTAACAGCCAGATGAACAACAGATTCCTCAGATCACTGCCTGAGAGATGGGACACATACACCATTGTCCTACGCTCCAGTGCAAATCTGGATAGCCTATCTCTCACCCAACTCCATGGGAAACTGCTTACATTTGAAAGAGAGATAGAGCAGAAAAGGAAACTGGCATCATCAGGAAAGCTCACTGATGACTTTGTACCAGGGAACACTGCCTTGGTCGGTCATGAGTCAGAATATGCTGGATCAGAAAGCCATTATGATGAGCATATAGATTTCTCTTCAAACAGTTCTGATCATGCATTTGTTGGTGTTGACAGTCATTCTGGGTGTAATAGTGATAATTTATGCTTTATCATGGATGATTTGATGGGTATTGCTGATGATGATTTAGAAGAGATGGATATTTTGAGCCAAATGGCCTTGATCAATATCAGATCTCAAAAGTTCTACAAGAGAACTGGTAGGAAATTTCCAGGACTCTCTGGCAAAACCAAAGTTGGTTTTGACAAGAGTAAGTTGAGGTGTCACAAATGCCACAGGCTTGGGCACTTTGCAAGAGAGTGTAGATCAACTGGATCTAACTCCTCTGCACCCTTTGTGACCTTTCCAAGCAATAGTTCACAAAACAAAGGGCAACATCCTGCTAGTTCTGGTCATCACTCACAACCTCAATCTCCTGCATATTTTGTCCCTCAGGGTCCAATGCCATATCCATATCCCTGCTATTACATGCCACAGCCAAATCCAGTTCAAGTTCCTATAGCACAACAACCTCAAGCCCTACCTGAGCCTCAACCATCTCCATCACAATCTCAACCTCATCACAGCTTCTTCACACCAGGAGTTGTTGACTGGAGCAGCTCACCAGATGATCTTTCTGGTTTCAATGAGCAATTATTTGCTGGTGCTGGTCAACATGGTGGTGAACATCCTTTTGGGAATCTTGCTCTCATGGCCCTGGAGTCTACTGAGGGTTCCTGCTCCGATGCATCATCTTCACAGGTAACCCAGGTATCTTCTGAGGCTAAAGCCAAGTTATGTTCTGAATCATGCATAGCTGCCTTTGTCTCTATTAGAGAGGCAAATGTAGCTTTAATCAATCAAAATCTTGAGCTTGAGAAAACTATTTCCAAAAGAAAAGCTGAGTATGAGTCTGTTCTTAATGACAAAGATGATGAGATTTACAAGCTTAAATGTCAACTTAATGATGAAAAGGCTAAGGTAGAGGTCATACTTGAGAACCACAGAAGTCTCAAAGAGACACTTGCAGATACCCAAGTTGAGTGTGACCGCTGGGTAACATCCTGCAAGGGATTTGAAATGCTTCTCAGCAAGCAAACAGCTTCAAATGTGAAGTTTGGAATAGGTTACAATCATACTGCACCACCTACTGATTTTACTTCAAAATCAATAGTAAAATCTGAAGGTGAAAGTAATTTCCAAACCACATCATCATGTGATTCATCCTCAAATGATAATACAAAATTGTCAAAATTAGAGGATGAAGTCAGTGTTAAGATCTCAGCAAATCAATTGCCTGATGGTTTAAATGCTGATAAACACATGAAGCTGAGCAATTCAGATGTTGTCCCTCAAAGTACTCCAAGTACTGAAGGGCAAGTCACAACATCTGAAAAGCATTTCAATCTGCTGAAATAAAAGATTAACAACTGCTGAGGAATCTATCATACGGTCTTTCAGGACGGATAGAGAACAGCTGAAGAACAAGTCTTCAGTTGTTACCGATCCTTCAGTACTTAACACAAGTACTGAAAGGAGGAAAGTACTGAAGATCACACCTTCAGTAGTTTCCACTTCAGCAGTTGATCAATCCAAGATGAAGAATAAGCCATGTGAAATATGTGGTAAATTCAATCATCTATCTGATGAATGCTGGTACAAAAAGGGTTCCAAACTCAACAGAGAAGAGATTAATAAAATGAAAAATGAGTTTGAGACCAAGTTTGTACCACAGTCATCTCAAACTGATAAACCCAAGGCCTCGCCAAAATCCAAAAAGAAGGATGGGTTTATCAGAAAACAGCTGATAGTGTTCCTCATGATAAACATCAGACTAAGTCTGTGAATTTCAAGAAGGAGGAAATGGTGGGTCACAGGAACTCATCAAAAACAAGTACTGATGTGTCAAATGAGCTGAAGGCTTTAGCAACAAATCAGACACAACTTGTTATGATGGTTCAGCATTTGTTGGGGAGAGTTAACCAACTAGATGCACCTGTGATCAAACCACTGAAAAGGAAATCCAAGCCCAAATCTAAGAAATCCATTTCAGCACCATCTCCACCTTCATCAGCTGTTAATCATGAGAAACAAGTTATGGTTAAATCTGTTGATGAAAACAGACCCAAAACCAAAAAGGTTTGGGTCTCTAAAGCTAACTAGTTTCTTATGATAAATGCAGGGTTCTTCAGCATGCCAAAGAAGCATCTGGTATGTAGACAGTGGAGGATCTATGCATATGACTGGGAGCAGTTCTCTTCTTAATGACTACTCTCAAGGAAAGAAGGGATTTGTCTCATTTGGAAATGATGCTAAAGGTTACATCATCGGGAAAGGATTTGTGTCAAATGGAGAAATCAGATTTGATGATGTTAACCATGTGGAGAATCTCAAGTATAATCTACTGAGTGTCAGTCAGATGTGTGATAAAGGGCATGTTGCACTTTTCACAAGCCAGAACTGCCGGATTCTGTCTTCCAAAGTTCTGAGGCTGATTGACAAGGTATTGGATGAACATACTCTCCTGAAGGCCAACAGGATAGGAAGAGTATATGCCTTGGATTTGTCAAAGAAGATTGATTAAAAGGTCATCCTTGCCTGTTCTCCAAGGCAGGAATCTAAACTGTGGCATAGAAGGCTGGGTCATGTTAATCTCAAAAACATGAATCAGCTGATCCACAATAGTTTAGTGAGAGGTCTACCAATAAAGGAGTTCCACTGTGATGAAACCTGCACTGCTTGTTTAAAAGGAAAACAACACAAAGTTTCATTCCCTCCTATAGAAGAACCAAAGTCCACTGCCTGCTTGCAATTACTGCACATGGATCTCTTTGGTCCTGTGAGAGTAATGAGCATGGCAAAGAAGAAATACTGTCTGGTAATTGTGGATGATTACTCCAGATTTGTATGGACCTTCTTCTTGCATTCAAAGGATGAGGCTGCTCAGACAATTATTAACTTTGTGTTGTATGTTGAGAAGCAGTATTCCCTATCAGTCAAGTGTATAAGAAGTGATAATGGAACTGAATTTAGAAACCATACACTTGATGATTTCTACCTTTCAAAAGGAATCAAGAGGCAGTATAGCATCCCAAGGACTCCAGAACAAAATGGAGTAGTGGAGAGAAAGAACAGGACCCTAATTGAAGCTGCAAGGTCCATGTTGGCTGACTCTGGTTTGCCACTGACCTTTTGGGCTGAAGCTGTCAACACAGCATGCTATGTGCAAAATAGAGCTTTAGTGAATCAGAGGTTGATGAAGACTCCTTATGAAGTTCTACATCATTTGGCTCCTCTAATTTCATTCTTCAGAGCATTTGGGTGTCCTTGTTACATTCTCAACACAAAGGATCAACTCCAAAAGTTTGATTCTAAGGTGGATGCAGGGTATTTTGTTGGGTATTCATCCACTTGCAAGGCTTACAGAGTGTTCAACTGCAGAACAAAGATGGTTGAAGAAACCTTGCATGTGAAGTTCAATGAATCCCCTAAGGACAAAATTCCACAAAACCCTGTGGAGTTGTTTGATCTGGACATACTGCAATATGTTCCTTATCAGCCTCCAGCTGTTGCAGATCATGTGAATTCATCACCTTCTGCAGCTAGTCATCCATCTGGTGGTACTGATGTTGATGATGATCCCAGTACTCACCTATTCAAGTTTAGTGATCAACTGCCTGAGTCTACTAAACTTGATGTTCCTGTAGCTTCAGTAGCACCATCCACAACAAATGCTGATGAGATTTTTGAATCCTCTACTTCATTTGACTTGCCATCTAATACTTGGTTTCAAGAATCTGGATCAACATCTGTTGCTGCTGAGCGTGCTACAAACACTTGCACAGATCTCATAGTGTACCAAGAGCTGAAGAATCACCCAATGTCTCAAATCATTGGTGATATCAATGCTGGTGTCTCAACTAGAAGTCAATTGTCCAACTTCTGCTTCTATGCTCTCTTCATCAGTCAGCAAGAGCCAAAGAACTATCATATTGCATTAAGAGACAATGGATGGGTTGATGCCATGCAGCTTGAGCTTCTTCAGTTCAAAAAGCAGCAAGTGTGGGAACTGGTTCCTCTACCCCCAGGTAAGTGTGCAATAGGCACTAAATGGGTGTTTAGGAATAAAACAGATGAAATGGGCAAATTGTCAAGAACAAGGCCAGACTGGTTGTCCAGGGTTTTCACAAGAAGAAGGTATCGATTATGATGAAACCTTTGCCCCTGTAGCCAGACTGGAGGCAATTAGATTGTTCTTAGCCTATGCTGCATTCCACAATCTTAAAGTTTTTCAAATGGATGTCAAAAGTGCATTTTTATATGGTAAAATAAAAGAAGAGGTTTATGTGTGTCAACCACCAGGTTTTGAGGATAATAAACATCCTGATTGGGTGTATAAACTTGATAAGGCTCTTTATGGGTTGAAACAAGCTCCTAGAGCCTGGTATGAAACACTGTCAAATTTTCTTCTTCAGAATAATTTCACTAGAGGCTCCATAGATAAAACTTTGTTCATTAAGAAAGTGGGTCAGCATAAGCTCCTTGTTCAAATTTATGTTGATGATATTATTTTTGCATCCTCTGATCCACAGTTGTGTGATGCATTTACAAAGTTGATGCAACAAAAATTCGAAATGAGTGCCATGGGAGAATTACAGTTCTTTCTAGGTTTGCAAATCAAACAAAAGGCTGATGGAACTTTCATTCATCAGTCAAAATACACAAAGAGTCTTTTGGAAAAGTTTGATTTACAAAACTGTAAGCCCTGTTCTACTCCTATGTGCAGCACCACACAACTGGATGCAGATCAGAAAGGTAAAGCTGTTGATGAAACACTTTACAGATGTATGATTGGGTCCTTGATGTACTTAACAGCTTCTAGACCAGATATTATGTTTGCAACTTGTGTTTGTGCTAGATTTCAGGCTGCTCCTAAAGAGTCTCATTTGATTGCAGTCAAGAGGATCTTTAGATATCTGCAAGGTACTCAATCTCTAGGTCTTTGGTATTCCACTGGGCACTCTTGCAAATTAGTTGCTTTTTCTGATAGTGACTATGCAGGGTGTAAATTAACTAGAAAATCAACTTCTGGTGGATGTCAATTCCTAGGCAACTGTTTGGTTTCTTGGCAGAGTAAGAAACAAACATCTGTTGCTACATCCACTGCTGAAGCCGAGTACATTGCTGCTGCAAGTTGTACATCTCAGGTACTCTGGCTTCAGAATCAATTATTGGATTATGGCATTACAGAGACTAAGACTCCATTACTAATGGATAGTGCTTCAGCTCTTTGTATTGTCAAGAATCCAGTCCAGCACTCTAGGACCAAACATATTGAGATCAGACACCATTTTATTAGGGATTGTTTTGAAAAAGGTCTGATTGATCCAAAGTTTGTTCCTAGTGCTGATGAGCTTGCAGACATATTTACTAAGCCTTTGGACAGTTCAACTTTCCAAAACCTAGTGTTAAGGCTTGGTATGCTGCAGCTAGAATAAGTGACAACTACTGATGATCTCAGTCAACAAGTACTGATGAGCATTCGTATACTATTGTCACAAATAAGTACTGATAAGTTCTTTTATCCTCAGTAGTTTCATAACTACTGAAGACTAAATTACTTAAAAGTACTGAAGTACTCTATCTGTTGAAAAGAACTGATGTGGTTACAACTACTGATGTAGTTACAACTACTGATGTCAGTATAACAGATAAGTACTGATGACCAATGAAACATCTGAAAATCAGACAAAAGTCTGATAAGTGTTGAGGTCAGAATGAAACAGCTGATGAGCTAAGAATTGACGACAACAGCTGATGAGAAACTTTTCTCTTCAGTTGTTTCTACAACTGCTGTTTCACTCATACAACTGAAGCCAAAACCATGTCTTCAGTAGTTTCACAACTACTGATGACTAATACCAAGTCTTCAGTTGTTACAACTTCTGAAAGTTAAAACCAGGTCTTCAGTTGTTTTCAAACAACTGATGACAGCACCAACACTTTCAGTCGTTTTATATCAGCCTTTTCTAACCCTATAAATACCTAAACCTAATTTCAAACGTTTCATTAGCCGTTTCATATCCTTACTCTCTCAACAATGGCGACCATGAAACTCAAACCCAGACACAACTGTGTTGCCTACCTCTCGAAATCGGCCTTTTGGAACAAATTTGATAATGCCATCGATCTTATGGTAGATTCCCAGTACCGAACCGCTTTTCTTCTGAATCCTACCATATACCCCGATTCCCTAAGCCAATTCTGGACCAACGTCTCTGTGCAAACTGGTGAGAATGATCGCCAAATCACTCTCCAGTCGTTGGTTAACCAGAAACAGGTGGTCATCACTCCGACATCATTCGACAAACCCTAAATCTACATGATGCCACCTGTGTCACAGAATACCCGAAAGGCACAACCGATATGTCTTTCATCAATAACGGGTATGAAGGAGACTTAAGTGCTACCACCATTCTGAAGAAGCACTTCCATGATGCTGAACGTCTTATATTCCACATGGTGAATGTCTGCCTTGCACCAAAAACCTCCTCATGGGATCAGATGTCCTCCCGATGGCAACAGGTATTATACTCTATCTTTGAACGACAAAATCTAAATTTTTCTGAGATAGTTTTCATGGAACTAAGGGATCTGGCTTTGAAACCTGTGGCAAATAGATGGATATTATATCCCAGGTTTCTCATGGCCATAATTTTAAATCAGCTAAAATCAGACGGCCTTGTTGGCCTTGGAGTCCCTGCTCCAGCTGTATTGCCTGAAGTATACTCCAGGCACAACTCTGACCCTACAATGAAAGGGGCTGCCCGCTGCTAAAACCCAAGCAGCGGGAACCCACAGCCTCCACTTCCAGATCCAAAGTCCCCACCAAACCCAACACCAAAAAGCCCAAGAAGGCTACTCAGGGAGATGAATCCCCTGAGGATGCCCCTGTAACACCAATACAGGAAACACTTACTGGTTCTAACCCCCCAGTAGTGTCAAAGACTCCACCAGCCCTAGCCGCTCAGGCATCCTCTCAACAGGATCCTGATGCAACCATAATTGGGGATACCACAATGCTGGAACCTATCTCAATTGAGAAGGTTACCATTGAAGAGCACCAGTCACCCCGGGTGCAATCTGCTTCAAACCTATCTCCAAATGCAACCGCCCCTCAAAGCCCAACCATTATAGTTGCACAAGTGCTGAGTCAGCTGCATTCCTCTCCTCCTCCCCAGAAACCAATTACAATGGGGAGAACCTCAACAGCTGAGGAAGAGGACCAAAATGCTGCTGATAACCCACAGCACAGGGGTTATAATGTTCAATCTCCCCGTGTAGAGGAGGAGGTTAGAACATCTGGTGAGGCTGCCACTTCTACTGATTCAGCAAATGAACAGGATGCAGTTGGTAACATCTCTAAGACCTCACCAGAGGCAACTGCCGATGAAGGACTCAGTCCTGAGGCAGGAAGTCCCCAGAACCAAGAACAAGGGGCACATGCTACAACTGATCTACACTCAGGGCATGTACATCCTGATTCAATCAGGAGGTCAGGTGATTCAGCAAAGACTGATGATGACCTGGGCTTTTTCTTTGATGTCTTAGCCCATAACACAATCCTTGAGGCTGAGGTGAGCAGACTCAAAGAACTGCTTGCCAAAATGTCTCAGGATCAAAGTCCATCTGCCCCAATAAACCCACAGATGGCACCTTCATCTGAAGGTTCACCAAACACTCAGCCACTACACTCAACTGAGCCACCAGCCACTGCTTTTGGCACCACCTCTCAGGGACAGAACCCCTCTGAGCAGATGGTTGCTACTTTCAACATTCCTTACCTCTCATCACTCCCATCATCAATGAGATTGTGCATAAAGCCATTGACGAGAGGATCTCCTCAAATCTACAAACACTTGTTGATGATGCTGTGCAAAAGAAGCTTTCTGCCATTCAAACCCCTGAACCCAATGCACCCAAAAAGGGGAGTCTAAGGCAGTGAAAGAAAGAAAGAGAAAGAGAGTGGAAGATGAGAAACAAAAGAGAAAGAAAAGGAGTTAGAAAGGAAAAACAGCTGATCACATACAAGAGAAAGAAAAGTGCTGAAACTCAAAAGCCTGATGAAGAGAAATCATTGGAAGATCTGGTTAAAGAAGCTGATGAAGCTCACAGCAGATCAATGGACAAAATAATAGACCAACTCTTCAGACAGGGCTTTGATACAGCTACTTAGACACTGAGATCAGAAGGCTGGAGATTAAAGAGATACAAGAGAGATGGGCCAGTTACAGTGTGATGGAAAGGGAGAGGTTGGAGATAATGATCAGGTTTATTGCAAAATACTTGGGAAGATCATTAATTGAGATTAAATCATGGACCAGAGACAGTATTCTGGCAATAACCACCAGAATCTGTGCTTCTGAAGCATTCAATAAAGGGTTGATTATCGAAGCCTTAGATGAAGCAGGTGCTGGGAAGAGAACTGATATGGCCAAGCTTTCCAAAGCCAAACTTACCACAAAAATGCTAGATCAGCCTTCCCAAACTCCCACTCAAAAACAACCAACCCCACAACTCTCCAAACCAATCCCTAAACCTAAACTTAAACCAACTCAACCTCAAAACCAACTCCCTTACCCCAAAAACCACCTCAAACCACATCCAAGGATGCACCCAGAAGGAGGAGAAGGGTGTTGAGGATGGAAGAAGAAGAAGAAGAAGATGATGAAGAAGACAGTCTGCCAATCTCTGCTGTTCTAAAAATACCTGAGCCCAGAAGTCAACAAATGATCACACCAGACTTTCAGAGGCAAATGGTGAAAGTTAAGATTGAAGAAGAAGAACAGCAGAAACAGCACGATGAGCAACTTTTGAAGATGGTTGACAAAGAGTTTCCTCAGTCATCATCTATACAAGCCATGAAGAAACACGCTCAAAGGCTGTATGCTCTCAGGTATACCTTTCAATATCAAAAGGAGAGAGTAAGGATTTGGCCAGACCCCAGGGTTAGTTCTAGAATTCATAAGAAATCCATACCAAGTAGATACAATGGCCAAGTGAGAAAGACCATAGATGCTGTTATTATGTTGGCCATTGTAGTCTCACCCTGGGAGATACTTGAAGACTTCAAGAGAGCCTACAAGTCAAAGATGACCCCTCAAACTCTAATGGAGAACAAAATGGTCAAGAAGGGGTTGTTATACAAGAGGCTTGAAGAGATCAAGAAAAATGAACTCCAGTTGTTATTAGAAGGGACTCACCCAGATGAATTTGCTTACAGAGAGATAACAACTGTTGAGTTGAAAAATGGAAAGACGTAAAGTACCTATCAGAGTACTATGGCCCAGAGTTCTTCTTCGAAGGAGAAGCAGAAGAACTCACTAAGGAGGAACAAGTTGTTCTCCTTGAGGCCTACGTCAGAGAGTCTTATAGACTCATCAATGGGAAGTAGGTTTCATGGTTGGGATAACAGCTCTGTGTCCAGTTCCCCAAGACAGAGTTCCCTTCCATCCTTTGACATTCACATCTACTGAAACCTGTTCCCTGGCCTGTGCTTATCCGATATCTCTGAAGCTGATCAAGAGAGTATTTCTGCCAAGAATAAGTGGGACCTCAATAAGCTTAAAGGTTTTGGCTGCATTGGTTCAGGGGGAGTTTGTTGGACCAAAAGAACCAATGAGCCTGATCAGAAAAACCTTTAAGTCCCACGGACATTACAACAACTGAAGTAGTCTGCAACAGCTGAAGACATCAACTGATAACAAGTCTGAAGTGAAAGAGCTGAAGACAAAGTCTGAAGTGAAAGAGCTGAAGACAAAGTCTGAAGTGAAAGAGCTGAAGACAAAGTCTGAAGTGAAAGAGCTGAAGACAAAGTCTGAAGACAAAGTTTCAGATGTTGTCACAACAGCTGAAGAAGACCTCTTCAGTAGTTGTGATGGTTTCCTTTCAGTAGTTTATGTTTCTTGTAATCAGTACTTGTAGTTTCAGTAGTAGTTTATTTCATCTTGTACTTAGCACTCTGAGATGTTCTCAGTTGTTGTGAACATTCTCAGTAGTTTGCTTACTTTCAGTTGTTTGTAATAATTCTGTTAGATGTCACTATCAAGTGACATCAGCAGACGTCACATTCCTTTATATAAGGAATGTTGACCTAATTGTAAGGGGGACGAGCAGCTAGCAAACTTAGAAAAGCTTAGCAGCCGCCACACCGAAGCATTGTGCATGAATGATATTATCCCTTTTGAAGAAAACCCTCTTTCTCTATAACCGTGTACTGTTCCATTGAATATCTATTGTGTTCTTGCTATATTTGTCTAATTCTTGTTCTAATTCCGCTGCGATTCAACTCTAATTGATCAAACTTAGATCGCTGATCCTGACATAACGGCTTGAGTTTAGCATAGAGTAACCATTATGATTAATCCACATCAAACATAAGGAATTTACTTCAAGTGTGTCATAGATCCAGTGCTTTTCAGTCTTGAAATTCAAGCCTATCAACATATCAAACATAATCCAAGCCAGTTTCTTTCAAGCTTATAGAATGTAATGAATCAAAATCACAATAGATGTTTCATTTCCTATAAGTTCTTGAAAACTTAGTTTTATCAAAAAGTAAAACAAAATATTTTTGAGTTTTTGTAAATTGTCTTTTACCCCCCCTAAGAACAAAATCTTCTTTCGAGACATTTTTTAAATTTTCTCCCGCTAAAATTGTGATTATCTGTAAGAAAATAATAATTTTAACTAAGAATGAAAACAAATTTTGAAAAAAAAGGTATTTGGATAAATGTTAACTAAAGTTAATCATTCCCAAAGATTGGACTAAAAAGTCAAATCTGGAATGATCAAACGCCTTAATAAAAAATCAGCAATGTTGTTTTCCTTTGGAACTGATTCCAAATGGATCATTTTCGATCAAAACAGTCATGGATAAAGTGCATGCGGATGTCGATATGTTTTGTCTTTCAGAGTTGGATCGGATTCTTCATAATATTTAACACTGCAGTGTTATCACATAAAATTTTGGTGTCATAAAGATGAAGGCCATAATCAAGAAGTTGTTGCTGAATCCGAACAATCTGAGAACAACAACTTGATGCGGCCACATATTCAGCCTCTGTAGTGGATGTGGATACTGTCTGTTGCTTCTTGCATTGCCATGAAATCAACCTGTTTCCAAAAATTGGTAGCCACTGGTGGTTGATTTCGTGGCCAAGTTACATCTTGCATAATCACTATCAGTATAAGCATATAAATTGAAATCAGAATTTTTAGGATACCAAAGGCCGAGTATTGATTGACCCTTGAGATATTTGAAAATCCGCTTGACAGCTTTCATGTGAGATTCCTTTGGATTACTTTGATAACGTGCACACTGATAGACAGGAAACAAGATGCCTAGTCTGCTGGCAATGAGATACATCAGAGATCCATTCATTGACCTATACAAATGTCGATCAACGTCTTTACCCATGAGATTTGGAGTTAAAGTCGGACGAGAAGTCATTGGAGTGGAAGAAATCTTGGAGTCTTGAAATTTGTATTTTTCAACGATACTGTGAACGTATTTTTCTTGATGAATCAGTATTCCCTTATCATATTGTTTAACTTGGATACCCAAGAAAAATGACATTTTTCCTAGAGAACTCATCTCATATTTCTTCTTCATCATAGCTTCAAATTTCTTGCACAAGTCATCATTGGTAGTTCCAAAAATAATGTTATCGACATATACTTGAACAAGAATACGATCATCACCAGTCTTCTATAAGAATAAAGTTTGATCAATCGCACCCCTTGTATAACCATTCATAAGCAAATGTTCAATAAGAGTGGCATACCAAGCTCGTGGTGCTTGATGTAAGCCATACAATGCTTTGTCTAACTTATACACATATTCCGGATGATCTGGATCTTCAAAACTAGGTGGTTGATAAACATAAGTTTCTTCTTTCATTTCACCATATAAGAAAGCAGTTTTGATCTCCATCTAATACACCTTGAAGTTCTTGTATGAAGCATAAGCCAGAAAAATGCGTATAGCTTCTAGTTTTACAATAGGAGCGTATACTTCTTCATAATCAAGACCTTCAATTTGATAGAATTCTTGAACAACAAGTCTGGCCTTGTTGCGAACAATTACATCCTTTTCATCTGTTTTGTTTATAAAAATCCATTTCGTACCAATCGGCAACTTACCATTTGGTAGTTCACACAGATGCCATACATTTAGCTTCTTGAATTGCATGAGTTCGTCTTGCATTGGCCTGAACCCAACTGTTTTCTTTTAGTGCAATTCAATGTTCTTTGGCACAATTTGAGATATAAACATGAATACAAACATGTATTTATTATGCCCGATTGACTTCGAGTTCAGACACCTTGTGATAACGGACCAATAATTGCTACAGTTGGATGATTTTTATGAATTCTCAGCTTCTTCAGAAATAACTTCATCTAAATTAGACATATGACCAATTGGTTCTTCAGCATTGTTCCTTCCTTTAGGTTGTTACATAATATCTTGCTCTTGAAGAATATCATTATCAACAGATAAATCTTCAATTGGAACTTGAATCGTATCAATTGGATCGATTTATGTAGAAGAAGAACTTTGATCAGAAACCTATGGAGCTTGTTCAACTACTAGATCAGAATGAGATGGATCAACTTTAGAAACCGAGTGTGAAACAGCTGTGACGTTTGAAGAAGAAAGTATGTCTGAAGATTTTCCTGTTGCTAAAGATGAGAAAGGTCCAACATCATCAGCGAAAATATCTTGATTGATGAATTCAAAGGTGGATTAGCTATTGAAACATTAGATGAACAATTAAATGTTTCAAATAATGAAGCATAATCATATACCCATAAAGGTGTTGAACCCGCATCTGTTTTTTTAGATTCGCACCAATCAATATCAAATGACTCAATTATTTGTTTAGATCTTTTATTATAAACTCGACATGCGACTTTATTGGCTGAATATCCAACAAAATAGCATTCATCAACTTTGTCATCAAACTTTGATTTAGAATCAGATGTGTTTAACAAAGTACAACAACATCCAAAAGTTTTGAAATATTTGACTTTGGGTTTATATTTGAAAAAGATTTCATATAGAGTCATGTTTTGTTGTTTGTTGATTAATACACGATTGAACATAATATGCAGTGTTAACAGCTTTAGCCCAAAAGAATGATGGTAACTTGGCTGCTAATAACATTGTTCTGGCAGCTTCAATTAAAGTTCTGTTATGTCTTTCAATAACTCCATTTTGTTGTGGAATTCCTGCAGAACTAAATTGTCTTGCTATCCCTTTTGAATCACAAAAATCATTTAGTGTGTGATTGCAAAATTAGGTTCCATTATCACTTCGAATGTACTTGATGGTTTTGTCAGTCTGATTCTCCACTAGGGTCATGAATTTTATCAACAAGTGAGACGTCTCATCTTTGGTTGCTAAAAAGAAAACCTATGTAAATCAGGAAAAATCATCAATAATAACCGAACAATATGCATAACGTCCTAAACTCAAAACATTAATTGGACCAAATAAATCCATGTGTAGCAGTAGAAGGATATGGTCAAGTTTGGTATGAGCAACTGGTTAATAAGGAAGTTTATGTTGTTTTCCTTGTGAACATGATAGACAATGTTTAGTAGTTG
Organism: Flaveria sonorensis; assembly: GCA_025506505.1. NCBI lineage: Eukaryota > Viridiplantae > Streptophyta > Magnoliopsida > Asterales > Asteraceae > Flaveria > Flaveria sonorensis. Next base: position 32,962 of record JACCIY010000957.1, read on the forward strand.
AAATTCTTTCAAAGAAAGGCCTACAACATGATTTCTCTAACCAACTTGTTCATGTTTTTAATGTTTACATGGCCAAGATGACGATGCCATAACATTGAATCACTTTTCGAGGCTTTGGATATCAAACACGATGCAGTTTCAAATGAATGTGAACTATTCATGTCAAGTAAATACGTGTCTTTATCTCTCGGTGTTCATAACAAAATCCATTCATCGGGAATTACAAATCTAGGTTTTAAAATAAAACATTCTTTATCAGTGAAATATGTTGAGAAAATTTTGTCATGAATTTGAGAGACACTTAACAAATTATGTTTAAGTTCCTCTATAAAGTTGATATCTTCAAAACTTAACACACCATTAGACACTGTACCTTTCTTTGTAATCTTGCCACCTTTATCTCCCGCAAATATTACATATCCTCACTTGTAAGATTGTATGTTGTTTAACAGAGATATATTACTAGTCATGTGCCTTGAACAACCACTATCAACATGCCAAACACTGTTTATAGCTTCTCTTGGTTGATCCTGCACATATGAATGAAATTATTTTTGTTTTGGAACCCAAGCCATTGTGATTTGAGTATCTTATTTTTATCCAAATAAGATACAGATTTTAATATCATATCTCTTTTATCATTGAAAACATAGTCTTCAATAATATCAGGCTTATATTGTTTTTCTTTAATTTTCCACTTTTGAATTGGTTTGATCAAATTTGTAACATTTATCTTTAAAGTGGTCTGAATTGAAGTAGAAGACCTATCATCAACTTGGGAAGATTTCACATTTGACTTTTCTTTATTCAATTCACTTCTGTCATTAATAAAAGAGTTTGACTGATTTGAATTCCTTTTGAATTTGATATTTAAAAAGAAATGTTTTCTATTATTTGAAATTGCGTTGTGAAATCATTGTTTGCTTGACAATTGATGTTATTGATAACAGTTTCTAGTCTTATGATTTGGCTTTCCACAAGTATAACAACACATTGTATGATATGTATTTGAAGCTTGTAAATTTTGCACAAACTGTTTATGATAACTTCCATAGTTATCATAGAATTTGGCCTTAGTATTTCTTTGGCCTTATGATTCTTTAACAGTCTCTCTTATCTTTCTATCAATATGAATTGATCAAGATGATCTTGAAAGAATTGAGGTATCCATTTTAGCATTTTGATTCACATTTGAAGCTGATGCGGCATGAACTGTAGTTTTAGCCTTTTGAATCGTAGTTACTAGAATTGAACCAGTGTCTTTGATACCTGTTTTACAAACATCTTGTTTCACAGAGTTAGTAATAATAGAAGATTTATTTTTAAAGAAACTAACATTGGTTTCTTTAAAAATATGTTCTTATTTATCAATATTGCCTTTTGAAACAAATTTATTCTTGAAATCAGTTTTCAAGTTAGATACGGATGTTTTGACTCATTTACTTTCATTGGCCTTAAAATCTATTTTTGATTTGTTTCTTTTCTTTGTTAGACATTTTTGAGCAAACATTTGTAGTACTAACAATATCTAAAATTTCATTAACAACTGATGATGAATTACATGAAGATGTTTCATTACAATTTTTATTTTCCTGAAAAACTAATTCATCATCACTTTCCCAAGCTTCAACCAACCCATCCTTCTTCACATTTTCTAAATATATTTGAGAAAAGATTGGAATGTACCTCTTCAGTCTCTTCCTCTTTTTTTCTTTTCTTCAGGTAAAATATTTACCATGAAGGCATTCAAAACAACTTTTCTTTGCTTTTGTTGCCAGAGTAGTCTCACAGCATTTTCACTTTCATCACAAGCAGATGCCGGAGTAAACTCAACAGCATTTTCAGTTTCCTCAATCTTGGCCGGAGTGACTCAACAGCCTTTTCTTTCTTTTCTTCATTCTTCTTCCCTTCATTCATGTTTGATTGAGCTAGAGTAGTCTCAACAGCTGCTTCATTAAGCTCCTTCTCATCTTGCATCTCTTCAGCTTTCACCTCTTTAACCATTTTCTCTTTAACTTCCTCAACTTCAACCTTCTTCTTTTTGTCAAACACACCACTTATCAGACCATTAGATACAAACTCAACTAGTGGATGTCATAAACATGTTTTTTAACGGTTTGAATTTCTGCCAACAAAGCAGTGGAAAGCTTGATATCTAGGATCTCCATTTGATCTGACCAATCGTATTCTCCATCAGTCTAAGAAACGTGTTTTGTTGTTTGATCAACTAGCTTTGTCTCCTTTCATTTCTACTTCCACAGTCACCATCTTCTTTCCATTATCTGCTTGATTAGACCTTCCTTCAGTACATTCTCTTACAAAGTGACCAGGTTTGTCACAGTTATAACATCTCAAGCTTGATTTGTCAAACCCAATCTTGCTAGAATTGTTTAGGCCAAACACTTTTCACCCAGTTCTTCTTGCAAAGTTCTTAGCACGATACACCACCATAGCCATCTAATACTTAATATCATTCTCTTCTACATCATCGGGATTGACTTATTACAAGTCATCAACCAAGATGTTGGGTGCACTGAGTCTTCCGGCAGAGAAAGCTTCATAATTTTTCATAAATGAGGTAAATAGAGCCAGATGTTCTTCTGCTATCTGAATGGTTTGCTTGTTAGGTTGAAAGTTTACAACAAATGCTTGTTGTGAAGGTTGAGTGGATTGACTTTGTGGGTAGATCGGGGGTTGTGATTGAGCTTGAGCTAGATTGTAAGGATTCTGATGAGAAGCTTGGAATTGAGACAAAGATGGATCTTTGACATTTAAATGAGCAAGAGTTGTTGATTGTTGTTGTTGACACAACTGGAGTAACTGACATAATAGTTTGGATTACTAGCCATCTTAGCATATAATGCTGATGCTTCAGCTCCCATCTTGTTGATGTAGTTAGAAACTCTCTGCTTGTCATCCATGTCATAAGATTTGATGGTGGAGATCAGATCACTAATAGATAAGATGAACAAAACCTTGGTTCTCTTTATAGTAGTGCAACTGTTGTTCCAGCTGTAAGGTAGTGAGTTTAACAGCTTCTTGTTCACTGAGATGTTCTCCGGTGTGATTCCTGCACTTTTCATCTTGGTTATTAGCTTCAAAAACCTTGACATTTAAGCCTCTAAGGTTTCACCAAGTATATGATTAAATATGTTAAACTCTTGGTTCAGCATGTCTTTCCTGCTTTCTCTCATATCCTTGTTCCTCATAATCTGTTCTTTCATTCCAACCCATAAATATTTGGCCCTCCTATAATCCTTGAACTTTTGAGCTATTTCAGTTGTAAGTGCCATAGTGATAGCAGGATACACCTTATCATCAAGCTCAATTTTCTTCATATCCTCCTCATCCCAAAGATGTTCAGGTTTAGGCACCACGTCCCCTTTCTCATTGGTGTATATCAGGATATACGGGCCTTGTTTGATAGACCTCATCATCCTGGGTTCAGTGTATATGACATGATTCTCAAAGCGATAGACCCAATCAGGATAGTCTTCTCCGTTGAGAAGTCGAGGAGGCTTTGTACTTGTGCCGATCTCATTGTCGAGGTTCAAAGTAGCAGTGATTTGCTTCAAATTTGCCATTGAGAAATCTTGATTCAAACTTTTTCAAAAATCTTCAAAGTTGAAGTTCTCATGCGAAAGCTGAAGTTCCCGCGAGAATAGTCTTAAGCAAAACTAATTCGCACAAGTTCTCGCACAAACTTATCGCGTGGAAACTTTTATAACTGATTTTTGCGAAATGTTCAACTTTTCGCATGAAAGGAATCTTTCTGTAACTGAATTTTATGGAATATCCAACTTTTCGCACGAACATTAACTTCTCGCGTGCGAAACCTAAGTTTTCGTCTGTTCAATCTCAATCAACTTTGACGATTCCAGCCTCCAATCAACCACCAATTTGATCAAAATTAACTAACTTATATTTCAATTAGTAATTTTAGGTTTGGTTATTATCCTAATTGTCTCTAATTGAAATTAAGCTCAATTAGTCACAGAAACATGTCCAATCTTTATTCAACAGCATAACAGCTCTTAAAATCTTTAAAAGTGATCAAATATAGCATAATTCCAGTAGATCTTCAAGTAATTTCAATTCGGATCTCAAAAACACTTCAACAAACACTTATCAATCTTTGATTCAATCAATCTAGAGCATACCAAGCTCTGATACCAATTGTAAGGATCGGTTCATTACAAGTAAGATCGATCTCGTGATGAGAATACGAAATGTCAACATCACGGAATAAGATTGAAAGTGAAATGAAGAACACAAATGTAAATAACTTCTTGATTATATTGCTCTCTGACTTGTAAAGTGTTACAATACGAATGAAATCAGGAAAATGCAAAAGCTTTTTAGTTATATTACAAAACATCTATTTATACTAAACTAGGAAGTTCTCGCGCGACAAACAAGTTCTCGCGCAACTAACACGTTTTCGCACGAGAAGCAAGTTATGGTGCAGCAACTCTAACTTATCGTGCGACTTGATCTTCTTTATCTTGATGTGATTTCCCGAGCCTCTAGGTTCAATCCTACAAATATGATGTTGTGCTTAATAGTGAGGTGATTAATGATGTGATCCTTGATTGCCTTGATATGAATAAAAGCTTTGACTTGATAATGGATAAGAAGCTTTTTGAAATTTGTTATGATTGCTTCTTGGTGCATTGCATTGTCGTGAGAAGTACCCATTTACACCACAGTTGTAGCACTTAACCTTGGTTTTGTCAAATCCAAGTTTAGTGTTTTCATTCAGGATAGGGTTCTTTTCTTTCAGAAAAATTTCTTAGCTCTTAGAGTGATCATAACCATTTACCATTGAAGATCCGTCTCTTTAATATCATCAGGATCCATCTCTTCTAAATCATCCTGAATTACAAGTGCAACTGTGAGTATTCTACCAACATAGGCTTCAAAACTTGATACAAAAGCATTGTAAGTTGCTCTTTGCTCAGCATTTGTGTGATTGCATGATGTGAATGTTTGATTTGCAGATTGAGCAATAGGGGGTGATGGTTGTTCATCTTGCTTTGAGGGGCTGACACAAATGATATAGATCTTGGGCTCTATGGTGCTGACATAAAGTTATCTTCCTTTGAAACAAAGGCATTTTCCACTGAATGACCCTAAGTAGGAAACTTATAAGCCTTTATGACTTGTGGACCACCCATGTTTCTTGATCTTTCATCTAGTTCTAGTGCTTCAACCTTAGCAACCATAGTGTCTAGACTGGTACTATCAAGGTTAAAAGTGTTCTTCAGTATTGTGCCACGCTGCTTCTAGCTCTCAGGCAAAGAGTGAAGTATCTTCTTGTTCAAAGCTATTTCTTTATGAGTGACACCCATAATCTCAAGGTCATTAACCAACTGCAGAAACCTATGTAGTTGCTTTGAGATTGATTCACCCTTGATATGATGGAAAGTCATATACTGAGTGATTAGTTTATCCTTCTTGATCTTACTGACTTCAATACTTCCCTCACACATGATCTTAAGTGCATCCCACACTCCTTTAGCAATTGTGTAGTTTTCAAGCCTTTTCATCACATCCATCTTCAGTTCTTAAGTAAGTAGGGAGTGGGCCTTCATATCAATCTTGATTTTCTTGTAGTCTTCTAGATCACAAACTATGGTTGGATCTTCAGCAGGAATATTTGCATTCCTATACTACTTAGCATCTAATGATGTAGGAATGCGAGGACCTTTGCAGATTAAGATCTAATAATCTACATCAACACCAATAAGATAATTCCTGAATCTAAGTTTCCATTGTTCACTTTAGACTTATGTTTCAACATTGGTGGTTTAGTGACCAAGTTCAACTGAGCTTAGTGTATTCATGATTGTTTCTTGATTTTAATTCGTTTAGATACTAATTGTATTGATTTTAGACATAAAGTGTTGACTTTAAGATTAATTTAAAGTCAAAATATCCCATAAGTCCAAAGTCTAAATAATTATCAACTGTCACAAACTAATGCAGAGAACACTCCTGAATACAAATGCTGATGAGCTAATGTTGTGAACAATGAAACAGACAAATGTGGTCAACAGTTCTTCAAACTAATGCGAAGAACAGTGTCAATCCTCAACACTTGTATGAATCACAAATACGATGAACAATGTATTCAAAGAAATATGATGAATAGTTGATTCAGCAAATGCAACGTGTTCACGTTGAATGCAATGGATAGTGTTCCGTTATGTTTGTCTTATTTCAATGAAATTATTTGTTGTTTTCACTCAAATTTATTGTAAAACCTTTTGATTAGTAACTCTTAATTAACCTTAATAATCACTTGGTAATTTGGTGAATGGGTTTGATTTTGTGTGTCCTAATCTGCGTCCTCGGTCTAATACCCGTGATACGGATCAGTCGCTACCTGATGTTCCTTGCATGACTATTATTTCCACTGCATGATTTTACATCTATGGTAGCCAATTAGAGCCATAAATAACCCTTCACATAATCATTCATCATCAGTCACTGATCTTACTTGAAACAAAGCATGCAACCTTAAATCTTTCCTCTTTAACTTGCGAGAATGGCTCTAAACCCTAATACCACCAAGCCATGTCAAAAACACAATCGAGGAAACACAAACACGTGGAAATCATAAAAACCACTATTCATTTACCATAGCAATTAATTATAGAGTAATTTTATGCAAATTTTATTTTTAGTTTATGTAATTTTAGTTTTCAAATATTATTTTAGATTTATTATATTATTTTAATTAATATGTGACGAGATAATAATCAATAAGTATCGAATATGTCAATTGATTACAATGATAATTGCACCGAAGATAGAAAGATTAACGATCAAAACACTAAGAAGTACCCATAATGTTCATTATATATTGATAATAAGCATTCAATAATACAATATGGGATCTGTGTAGGGCTTTGTGTGAGTTACAAAAGTTTTTTAAAAGTTGCAGAAATGGTAAAAACTTTATTTATTTATAGGTCAGATACTATGACCTATACAATGATTTGCCTACCCTGACATGCAATCTAGAAATACTACATACAAAGTACATGAAACAGTATCCGCAAAAACTAGTTCTTCACCCGGATTTGTCATTTTGTACATCCGCATTTGTTTCTGCGGGTGTAAAAGTATTGTTTGCATTTGTTGTAGATATGCATAAGTATTTGTTTGAGTTCACATGCATTAGCTCTTTGCGGGTCGACAAATGCTCATCCGCATTTGTCTTTGTGCACCTGCAAAGACTAATGCGGCTGGACAATACTTAGCCTATTCTTCTTATCCCCATATCTTCATACTTCATCCGCTAAAACCACATGTGTATGATTTTCAACTAGAATAAATTTCATCGCAATTTGAATCGGCATGCATGATCCTTTTATGGTCCAACAATGATTAATAAAATGTATATTATTGCTTTATAAAAGGTAAATGTAAAAGTGTTTGAACATAAGATGTTGTTAGAGTAACCATAATAGTTTTTGAAAGATGAGTAGAAACCTTATGTGTTAGTAAAATAATATGTTTTTGTGTGTTTCAACGAAAGAATATGTTTTTTGTGTTTGAACACACTTATTACTGGAAATGCTCTAACTTGTAAATGGTTAGGTGATTTAGGTAACAGATCAAAACACGGTTTCCACCATGGTATTGGATTTTAATAATCTAATATTATTTTTTTGCTAGGATTAATGCCAACTTAAAATTTTTTTAGAGAAATTCCCAACCTTGAGCCTGTTTTTCCTCCAAAGATCTCTTACTAATTGAAAGTTAGCCCCGTTAGTCTTTTAATGATGTGGGCTGCTTATGTTTTCAGAACAATGAGCAAAAAATTGAAATCTACCATCACGTTCGTCAATCTGAAACTTCTAAACCCTAAAACCCATCGATCTCCACCACATTATCCAAACCACTTGACTTTTTCAAGTTCATGCGATGATGGATACTATACATCGTAAAACAGACTTGAGGTAGGCTGGGCGATGGCAGAGTTAAAAATTAGCTAAAAGATGGTCACATTTTATCAAAAAAACTAATAGAGTTGGTAATGGATTGTTGTAGGAAAATACTCTTAAAATAGGAAGTGTCTTTAAATATTTTCTGAATTTGAATTAATGTCGGTCAATAAACAAAATTTGGATGACTAGTCAACACTTTTGGGATGACTAGTCAACACTTTTTGCAGGCTTTTAACCTAGATAATTGATGTCTTAAATAAGCCTATTTGTTAAAATAATCACTTAATTACGTACTAGTAGAAAAGAAACTAGATGAAAAGTGTCTTTTACAAAAAAGGACAGGATGAACGATGTCTTTTACATGATTCTATGCTTATGGTACAAGTGGATGTTGCATGTATACATATCTATGCATATGGTACAAGGTATTGACGCGTCTAGGTTTTTGTGCTTGGCATGTTAAAGGTATTTTCAACCTTTCTACTAGCGACTCTTCCACCGGTTTTAGGGGGGTTTGGTGGTTGTTTTGCCACCACCACCAATCAACTGTTATTATGTAGAGAGAGGGGGTTATTGGTTGTGGTTTTGGCACACCCTCTACCCCTGGTTGTTTCCTAGAGAGAGAGGCGGATCTTGGTGGTGATTTTACCACCGCTTCTACCACTATCGGCTGTTTTGTAGAGAGTGTGGGGGTATTAATGATGGTTTTTCTATTACCATTTACCATCGGTTGCTTTCTAGAGACAAGGGGACTCAGTGGTGGTTTAACCTCTGCCACCGGCGTTAAGCCGACGTGGCGACACATTCGATTATTATTTGTTGAATACTCGCGTAACATGGAAAACTCATAGTTTGGTTAACTAGGCATGTAAAATGTTTTTAGTATTTGGGTGTCCTTCGTCTGTTGTTTGGTATGGCATTGTTCTTGCTTTGTAACCATAACCGGTTGCTTGCTTTGAACCTTTCACATTCGATTATTATTTCTTGAATACTCGCGCAGGAAGTGCGAGTCGGAAAACTCCTACCTTGGTTAATAAAGCATGTAAAATGTTTTAAGCATTTGGGTGTCCTTCCACAACGTGATGAAACATCCCGTTAGTTGGGTGAAAATAAAATGCATAAAACTTATATTGTAAATATTGTTAAATAAATAAGTTATGGGTAAAATGTCTAATGAAACGTGTGACGTCTAAACGAGTGTCAAAATTAATTAATAATAATAATACTATATGTACGCGTATATATATATATACACACACAAATGTACTTGCGTGGTTAAGATATACATGTAATATATAGTGTGTAGTATATGCAAGCAAGTTTGTAGCATATTGTAAAAATCATAAAAATAAATACACTCTATACACTTTCGTGATTAAATTGTGAAAAATATTAAATATAATAAAGGTTCTATTATATTATAATTTCAATGAATAGATAAAGATGATTATTGAAGACGCGGTTACGTGAATATATGTATATGTATATGTATACGTATATGTATATGTATGTATGTATAGATATATATAATAATAGTAGTAGTAATAAGATTAGTAAATCAACAAACAGAATGAATCTACGTTTCTAGAAAGCTTGGTGGCATCTTTTTAATAAATATGAGTTCATCACTTATCTAAATGTGTACATATATGTTCAAAGAGTGAACATAAAACCAGAAAGCAAAACTAGACATAATTACGAGTAGGTTTGTGAAAATAAGTCTTTAAACAAAAGAATATAAGAGTGGTTTGGCAATTCAAAAACGGGTTCGCACACATAGTTAACGGGTTATTTTCTAAAAGGGTAAGTATACTGATCCGTAACTAAATCATGTTACATGTTTAATTACATGTTGTCTGTTTTATTTATTATAAGTTGTATGAATTTTGTGGAAGTAAAATATGTTCAATTATATGTGTTATGTGTTTATTTATTTCAATAAGGAGGATTATGAAGGAAAATGATTAATAAGATTACGGGTCCATGTATGTGTATTGATAGTATAAAAAGGAGTTGTAATAGATGTAAGGATTTTGGGTGTTAAAATCTCAAGGGATTCGGGAGTTAAACTCTGCATATATAAAAAGAGGAGTTAATAATCCTCAAGGGTTAAAAATAAACTTATAAGGAATTCGGATGTTGAATTCCCATGAAGTAATGAGGACTAAAATAAAATGATTTTGGATGTTAAATCGTATAAAAAGAAAATATGTTTTTGAAATAAAAATGTCTATTTACTTAGCGAAAGCTAATAAAAATATGTTTTAAATGTTTTTAGAAAAAGCACCCCTTGATGACTAAAGTTTTATGGACGTGACTGCACTAACGAAGAAATTCTGCTCTCGTTTAATATTTAAAATAACAAATATTGTAGAAAAGGTTTGTAAAACGTTTATGTTTCCTTGTAATACTTTTATATTTATTAAGAAATGGCATGTCACTATAAGTGACGTGTTTTTATATGAATTCGGGCCTTCTTCTAGTACATATTATAGAAAGTATTTTATATATAAAAATAGTTGGTGTGTTTCAACTTCGTATCAAAGTACGGTTCGAGAGATTTAAGTAAATAAAAAGAAATACTTAGACTCATACCATAAGTGCTACTGATATTAAAACAAAAGGGTTTCGTCGAGAATCGGTCCAAGGAAAAAGAAAATAAATGGTGATTTTGCATGGGTGCAAAATAAAAACATATGAGATAATTTGTGTATACTGAGTAAAATATTGTCTTCATACCTGGCCGGTACAAGAATATTATATCAACCATCGTGAATTTCCAATCATCATACTGTATTGATAACAAAAAAAAGTAAGTGTGGGGTTGGGAAGTACATATGCATAAGATAATGTGTATGTGTAGTACATTACAAATACATATATGATACTTTCGGACCTTAGAAAAATTGTTAGTATCGACAATAACGTAATGAGTACTAAAGCCTTAAATAATTACTTATGAAGGAGAAATTAATAGAAAAAAATAACATGAAATACATAAATTTTGAAGAGAGACATGGCGGATAAAAAAAGTGAGAATGCAATACAATGTGAAGGAAGTTACAACATTAAAAAGCATGTAGATAATGCTTTGGAAAGATCAGTGTATTCAACTTGTCTTGATAATAATATAACATTTATGCCTTACGAAATTCATGGACAAATAGCAATTGAGGTGGGAAAGGCATTTTGAAACTAATATCCCTTTTCTTCTAGCTAAAATGCAAAATGCAATTGGAATTATGCTAGAATAAAAATTGAAAAAGAATGCAGCGATCGTAGAAAAATCTACAGAGAAAATGAGAACAGCACCAATAGTTGAAGTTGAAAACATCAATGTACATATACAGACTTCATGGCTTTTAAACAGATGCAATTTAAAGGTGAAATTACCCTTTGGTGAGTCAAAGGTGGATAACAGCCACGGAGTCTATTTTTGATACATGTCATTGCGACACGTGTGATAAAGTGATGTTCACGACGAACCAATTCTGGGAAAGAGCCAAAGATTGGTGGGATATGATTAAAAAAGAAAAAGGAGAGAAAGGATTAGGAATATGTCTTAGGAAGAGTTCAAGCTAATCTTCTTCAAACATATCAGTCCTCGTGTTGTAATGGATCTAAGGAATTCCTTCATATGCATTAAGGCATCAAAACCGTGAGTGAAATCTTCGGAATTTTCTATGATAAAGCGAAGTTTTTTCCTCCCCTTTTCACTACCGAAGAGATAGGGATGACTCGGTTCCAACTGATCCTTAAGACGAAAATTAGAGAAGTTATGTCTCCTTCGTAAATGCGAAAGTCTTAAGGAACTTCTTAATTGGGGTCGTGAACTGGAAATGGAACTAAAAGACAGGCAGAAAGAGATAGAATGCGGAAGGCTGGCACTATAATTCCTATAGCACTTTCGAAGAAAGTAAATTTCTAAAACCTGTAAAAGGGTTAGACTCAAAGAAGGAGTATGGTAACTGTCAATTCTATGGAAGAAGGCATCTCGGGGAGTGCGGTTATAAGAACCCACTTTGTTATAAAAGTGAGAATCCTGGGTATACTACACCACAGTGTACTAGCCCTGTAAACTTATGTTATAAATGATATAAGCCAGATCACATAAGAAATGATTGCCTATAACTAAAAACAAGAAATGGCAAGGCTACGAAAGGATCAAAAGCTATTAAGAATGTGAAACGGTTGGAATCTCCAAAACCACAGGGTAGGGCTTTTCATATCACCACAAAAAAAGAAACGATTGAACCTACTGTCGTTACAGGAATCTTTTTAGTCAACTCCTTTCCCTGCATATGTTTTATTTGATTATGGAGCTAGTAGATCTTTTGTATCTATAAAGATTGTCGGTCATAGTTCTTTTGTTAGAAGTAAATTGGTACATGTGTTAGAAGTTGACTTATCTAGCGATAAAAGTTTTGACTTATCTGAAATATGTTGAAACTGTAAAGTAAATATAAAAGGAAAAGAATATGGTATCGACTAAATTTGAAGAGAGTTAAAAGGATTCGATGTTATTATTTGGATGGATTGGTTGTCACAACATCATGCGTCGATAGTCTGAAATTGAAAAATTGTTCAATTTAAGTCTGCAATGGGAGAACAAGTTTGTGTTTATGGAGAAAGAAAGTGCAACATTATTGTATGCTCAATGGTGAAAGCCAAGAACTACATAAGTCATGGTCATCAAGCGTTTCTACCTTACATAACTGATAAAGAAATAAAAGCAAAGAAACTTGATGAAGTCCCCATGGTTAGTGAATTCCCTGATGTGTTCCCTAATGAGTTACCAAGTGGTCCACCAGAAAGAGAAGTCGAATACAAAATTGATCTAGTTCCTAGAACTAAACATGTGGCTAAGTCTCCATATCAACCTATACCAAATGAGATGAAGGAATTGGTGTCTCAACTCGAAGACCACTTGGATCAGGGTTTCATTCATCCAAGTGTTTTACCTTAAGGTGTGCCTGTATTGTTTGTTAAAATGAAGGATGGTGGCATGCAGATGTGCACAGATTACCATGAATTAAATAGGCTGACTATCAAGAATATGTATCCTTTGCCTAGAATTAATAGTTTTTTGAACAACTACAAGGAGCTGGCTAGTTCTCAAAAATTGATTTAAGGTCAAGTTATCATCAAGTTAAGGTACTTGAAGAAGATGCACCTAAGACAGCTTTTCGTACTCTTTACGGGCACAATGAATTCATTGTTATGCCATTTGGTTTAAAAAATGCTCCAGCGGTTTAGATGCCCCTCGTGAATTGAGTATATAGACCTATGCTTGATTGCTCTATCATCGTTTATATCGATGATATTCTTATCTATTCTTGAACAAAAGAAAATCATGCTTAACATCTTCGCGAAGTTCTTAATGTGCTAAGAAAAGAGATTTTATATGTAAAATTTTCTAAATGTGCATTCTAGCTTTTGAGCACTCCAATTCTTGGGACTTGTAGCGAATGCGAAGGGTATTTTGGTAGATTCTAATAAATTAGAGACTATTATGCAGTGGCCACCTCCAAAGGCCCTAACTGAAGTCAGAAGTATTCTAGGCTTAGCCGGTATTATCAATGTTTTATTCACGAATTCTCAAAAATAGCTTCCCCATTGACAAAGCTAACTTGAAAGAATTTTAAATTCGAATGGAAGCGAGACAAGAAAAGTTGTCTCAAATTTTGAAAGAAAAGTTAACGAAAGCCCATGCGCTCGCAATACAGGAAAGAGCAGAAGTCTTTATGGTTTATTCTGATGCTGCACGTTTTGGATTAGGTTGTGTCCTTATGCAAAGAGGGAAGATAATAGCTTATGCTTCATGGCAATTGAAATCACATGAATCAAATTAACCAACTCATGATTTTGAGTTGGCAGAAGTAGTATTGCATTGAAAACTAGAGGTATTATTTTTATGGAACAAAATACACTATCTATACGGATCACAAAAGTTTGAAGTACTTTTTCAACCGTAAAGTACTGAATATGAGGCAACGATGATGGCTAGAATTAGTCAAAGATTATGATTGTGAAATACTTTATCATCCGGGTAAAACCAATGTTGTAGCTAATGCCTTAAGCCAGAAGGATAATTACACTCCAATTAAAGTGAAGTCATATAAATTGATTGTGAATACATACTTGTTTGATCAAATTAAAGTTGCACAAGTGGAGCCACTGAAAGAGGAAAATTTGAAGAGCAAAAGAATCATCGATTAAGTCAATCAACTTGAAGAGACTGATAAAGGAATTGAAGTTTGTTTTGGATGAATTTGGATTCCTTGAACTTGTAAGGATAAAATAATGATTTTTGATGAGGCACACAAGTCGAAGTACTTAATTCATCCAGGTGCAACCAAAATGTATAACGATTTATTGAAAGAGTATTGGTGGTCTGTAATGAAAAGAAATATTACTAAATATGTTGAAAAGTGCTTGAGTTTCTTACAAGTCAAAGCTAAGCACAAGAAGACATATAAAAATAATGCAACCATTAGAAATTTCATTATGGAAGTGGGAGCATATTACGATGGACATAGTAATGAAACTTCCTAAAATCGCTAAAGGGTATGATGCAAAATGTGTAATCATCGATCGTTTGACAAAAAGGGCTTTATACCCATTCGAGAAAACTATTCATCGAATGGCGGAGGTGTACATTAATTAGGTGGTGTCAAGGCATGATGTGCGAGTATCTATTGTATCAGATAGAGACATATATTTAACCTTAAGATTTTGGAGGAAATTTCAAGAAAGAATAGGCACCAAATTATTAATTAGCACAACATATCATCCATAGACAGATGGACAAAGTGAGAGAACGATTCAAACTCTTGAGGATATGTTGCATGAATGTATTATTGATTTTGGTGGTAGTTGGGACAAATATTTGCCCATGTTAGAGTTCTCTTATAATAATTGTTATCATTCGAGCATCGAAATGCTTCAATTTAAAATGATCTATGGTAGGAAGTGTGGCACTCCCGGAGAGGTCGGGCAAAAAGAACTTGCAAATAAAAAAGTGGTAAAAGCAAAGAATGAAAAGATTGATCAAATCAGAGCATATATAAAAGCGGCTCAGGATCAAAAAAAAAAGTCGTATGCTTATAAATGTAGATGACCAATTGAATTTCAAGTAGGAGACTATGTTCTGTTGAAAGTCTCTCCATGAAAATGTTTGATTCGTTTTCTTAAACATGGCAAGTTAAGTGCACGGTTTATCGGTCCATTTAAACTTATTACTCAAGTAGGGCAAGTGACGTATCGTTTAGAGCTACTGAAGATTGAATGAAATACATAACACATTTATGTGTCATATTTACAAAATTACATGGCTGATGAAACGACATATGTGTCATTGGATGAGATAGAAGTGAATGAGAAGCTTAACTACATGAAAAAGCTAGTGACGATTCCTGATCGTAAAGATAAGCAACTACGAAATGCAGAAATAAGTCAAGTGAAAGTGCAGTTGAAACATCGGAGTGGTTCTGATACCACATAGGAAGCCGACGATGAAATGAGGAAGTATTAACCTAAATTATTCGAGGTATGAATAAATTTCGGGGATGAAGCCTAAATAAGAGGGGAAGAGTTGAAACATCCCGTTTTATGGGTGAAAATAAAATGTATAAAAGTTATATTGCAAATATTATTGAATGAGTAAGTTTCAGGTCAAATGACTAATGACACATGCGACTTCTAAACGAGTGTTAAAATTAATTAATTAATTAATAATAATAACAATAATAATAATAATAATAATAATAATAATAATAATAATAATAATAATAATAATAAAATAATAGTGATATATGTACATGTATGTGTGTGTGTGTGTATATATATATATAATATATATATATATATATATATATATATATATATATATATATATGTACATGTATGTATGTATGTATGTGTGTGTGTGTGTGTATATATATATATATATATAATATATATATATATATATATATATATATATATATATATATATATATATATGGGAGCGATCAAATGAGAACTTATTTTTTGTGAGAACTCTAAAAACTAATGTAAGCTACTAGTTTTCAATGGAAAAATGATAATTAACAAAACATAATAAAAACTATATTAGAAAACATAAAATAAAAATGAAAAAAAAAAAACAAAACATAAAAATATTTCCCTCGTTTCTCTCTTTCATAAAAAAATTTTAATAAAAAAAACTTGTTTGTTTTACGAATAAATAATGAGGTGGATGATTTTTTTTTTTAAAGTATATCAATATGGTACGTGTTGTAAAGATTAAAAAATACTGAAATTAATGGTGATTTTTTTTTAAAATAATGTTATGAAAAAAGTTAATAATGTTTTAATTGTGTGCCTCAGATTGGTTTATAACTTTTTTCTAAAACGTTCATAACTTTTTTTTTTCAGTACATCGTTTTTTCCAAAATAACTACCATAGATATATATATATTTTTTAAAAAAACGACTCGCCGTTATTTACACACGTATAATTCTAGTTATACACATGTGTAAATCCGATGTTGAACATGTGTAAATCTGGTTTTGAACATGTGTATATCCGGTTTTACACATGTGTAAATCTTGTATTACACAATTTTGATTTCGTAAGAACAAAGAGTTTTTTTATAATTTTTGTTTATTTTTTGATGAAAGAGGGAAACGAGAGAAACATTTTTGTGTATTTATTTTTTGTATTTTTATGTTATTTTCCGTTTTATAGTTTTTTATTATGTTTTCTTTATTTCCATTTTAACATTGAAACTTGTGTCTCACATTGTTTCGTAGAGTTCTCACAAAAAAATAAAGTTCGCATTTGGTCTCTCCCCTACACACACACACATTTATATACATACATACACACACATTATATATACATACATACATACATACATACATATATATGTATACATATATATATATATATATGTATATATATATATATGTATATATATAAATATGGTAGTTAAGACATATATGTAATATAGTGTGGTCTATGCAAGCAAGTTTGTAGCATATTATAAAATTATAATAATAAAATACTATCTATACATGTTTGGAATTAGCTCTGTATCAATGAAATCTCATCATCCATACATAATGAATTGATGTGGTATATTCTTATCATACTATATGAACAATAAGAATTAGTAGTCTTATTGAGACTAGAACTCATTGGGAATCAAATCGATTTAAGGATGGAATCAGGTATATAGTATTTATAGACAAAAGTATCCAGTTACTGGGGAAAAATCAATATACTTCTAATGTTGAATCAGGATCAACAGTGATTAAATTGTGAATAACATTAATAATAATAAGAGTAAACTTCACTTTTGCTTGCTATGGTTTGATCCAAATAACAATTTACCTCTAAAGGTTTCAAAATTGTGATTTTACTCCCTATGGTTTTCAATTTACCTTAGTTAACTCCAACCTACTAACATCATTAAATAATTCTGTCAATTAGAAGGGTATTTTAGTCTTTTAACTAAAAGGGACTAATAATGTAATTTAATCAAACTTAAATATACAAAACAAAATATAAACTTCACTCATCATCATCTTCATCTTCCAGACACCAATATTCATCGACGCCGACCAACACCGCCACTACCGCCGGCCAACACCGCCGGCCACCATCACCACCACCACTTGCCATCATCGTTTACCCCTTCCATCGAACCCTAACCTGAACAGTATACAAGCCCTAGGTGTTGAATTGAGCCCTGAAAAGGTGGTCGTGCAAGGTTTCTAACCAGATCTAGGTTAATATCCCTTTGTAGACGGGTGGGATAGAGGAGATGGCATGGTGGCGACAATACGAATCTAGATTCAGGTATGTTTTGCATATGACTTAGGGCTATAGAATTGGTGATGGTTGTAGGGGGTTGGCTGGAAGTAGTATGGGGGTGGTTGTTGGTGGTGTGATAGCTATGGCGATAGCAATGGGTGTGGGGTCTGACCGGAAGAAGTCTCGTTGTGGTGGTTCAATGTGAGATGTCGATGGGCCGAGGGTTAACAGAAACAAGTGTGGTGGTAGTGTGGTTGATGGTGTGATTGTTGGGTTTTTCACAAGTTTATCAGAGTCATTTTATCCTTATAAAATGAAAAAATGCAGCGGAATTAGGATGAAAAACTTGTTCCGGTTAATATATATAAACCAATTTATATATCTGTTAAAACCCGTAATAGATTGTTATATGAAAAACCATGCTTACAAACAACCATAGGGTGTTTAGAAATCTACCTCTCGAATGGGACAGAGGAAGAAGATCTTTGATCGGCAGCTTCCAAAGCAAAAAACCTCAAGCTTGTCTACCCCAAGCCTCAAACAAAACACCAGGTTGCTAGGATTTTCTGCACTTGAACCGAGTTCTGTTCTTGGTTTTCCTCCTCGACCGATCGAGAGAAAAGTCCAGGAACACCGATCTGCACCTTTGTGTGTGTTGTAAGTTATCAGAGAGAGTGGTTGAATGCAATCATATATTGCACGTCCTATGAAACTGAATTTCATAGTGAGAGAAAAGTGGGTGGGACCCATCCCTTTAACCCATCCGTATTTCTCTAATATTCATCCGCATTAGTAAATGCGGATGAACAAACTCTAACCGCATTTGTAAATGCGGAAGAAGAAACTTCATTTGCATTTACAAATGCACATCCGCATTTGTTAATGCGGATGAGTAACTCCATC